>JAMKCH010028797.1:0-18847 GCA_023653785.1 Ophioderma brevispina | reverse complement strand
TATAAGCTGTGGGCCGCCCCATGACCTTTGACCCTGGCACATGACCTTTGACCTCATCAACATATGAGGGATGCATGGTGCACCTATGACACAAGTTGGTTCCAATGAACTTCAAACTTTTCAATTTAGGTCAATTTACATTTTTAGCCCATTTTTCAAAGTGAGACTACCTCACATGACCTTGACATGGCACATTGACCTTTGAACTCATTCAACATATGAGGGATTACCATGGTGCACCTATGACAGACGTTTGGTTCCAATAAGAACTTCAACTTTTCATTGAAATCGATTTTAAAAAAATTAACAATTAGTGCCACACACATAAACACATCCACACACACCACACAAGGAGTGCTAAGTGGTCCTCCAGCTAAAGCTGGCGGCCCCCAAAAAACAGGGCGCTGAACCAGAGCAAAGTGGCATTATCTGTGATGTTTCAGAGTTAATAATTTATGGGTGAAAAAGAACATTGTGAAAGCCGTCGAGTCATATTTAACTTTTGATTGGTAATTGTACTGGGAGCAAAATTTTCAAACTGTTTTCAATATTGACAAAACTTGGTGTGTAATATGGTATGAGCCTTAGCAAGCTGGGAAATGTAGTTTCCACGATTTAGGATCTTCCATTTTGAGTATATTTTTTTAGAAAAGAAGGATAATTCCCATACAAAAAATGCAAATTTACAAGAGGGTAATGTTCCACCTATAAACATCCTAGATATTGCAAACTCTATTTGTCGGGATTGCTCATACCAACAACTTGAATCCATTTGTCAAGCATGCTTTTCGAAGTTTGGGCCCCTGTACAATAACCATTCAAAAAGTTCAATGCCTTATGACATTTTCACCCAAATCTCTGATAACCTGCCAACAAAAGAAGATGCCAAGTATATTATTTTCTGTTCCTTTGAGACGAAATAAACTTATACTTTCAACGAAATCGAACCACTTAATATGGGACTGATCTGGTTAGATTCAAGATGACCGCCATGAACATTGACCCTGGGGGGGGACGACGATTCTGCGGGCGCGATCGGACAGCTTGTGTCCCCGGCGTAGTGGTTAGGAATGAGAGCCACATGACCTTTGAACTCCTAAACAAATGAGGGTTTGCAGGTAAACTCCATAAACCAAGTTTGGTTCATTGAACATCAACTTTTCAAATCTTACTAACTTACCTTACATGACATTTGACCTTGACGTATGTGACATTTGCATCATCAACAAAAGAGTGATCCATTTGCAACTGATTTTCAAGTTTGGTTCCAATTGAACTTCAAATTTTCAAATGAGGTCACATTTTAATTTTTCAGCCTATTTACAACTTGACCTCACATGACCTTCACCTGTGGTATGTGAACTTTGAACCTTATCAAACAAGTGGGGGATGCACTGTTGCACCTGTGACCCAGGCCAAGTTTGGTTTAAATCCATCAAAGTAGGATTGGATATTTACAGGCAAATGTTAACCCTTGTTCACAACAACAGACAACAATAACAAACAGTGGACAAAGTATGATCCCTATGTGCTTCCTGCCTTAGGGCAGGCCACAAAAAGTTCTAGTACCTATTTGTGATGCAAAGGGATTGTAGTATCAGACCGTTATTTAGGCAAATTATTTGCAAACCATTTGAATCTCTGTAGGTGAATTTGCTATCCCATTACCGATTGAGAAAATACCATTCTTTTTATATAACGATTGAGCCATTGAATAGTAAGTATATCCAACGGGCTATAGTTAGATAAAACAAATATTGAAGGCCATGTTTGTGGATAGTAAAAATATATACAATGTCAAATTTGGGAAATGTTCCATTTCACTCGGCTTCGCCTCGAGAAATAGAAAAGTCAAAATTGACATGGTGATAATATATTTACTATTCCACGCACTAGGCAATCAGTTTGATACTATCCGACAGCCCAAGCCGTGATGCCATTTACCATGTAGAGCCAAATGTCCCTGTCTGTCATTAGGTTGGGGATGTCAGATGGATCCTGCTGGATGTCTCAAGCAATCACATCAATATAGTTAAATGACCTCTGTTTGGGCGGGGACTAACCGGCAACATGCGACATCCGAGATTACTTGATCAATCGCAGGATGACAGTGACTGGCAAATCGTGCCTCGACATTGCGCACTCCCGCAACAGAAGAGGAGATTGGAGGGATATCTCCATAAATCTGTGCTTGCATATTGCTCATGCCAGGATGTTTTGTACTCTCATAATTATAAGAAGCCTGGTGTAGGTGCAATCCAGTCTATCCTGTAGCTCTTTCTTCATGGTCCAGGTCTCAGATTCATGTAACAGGATACTCTACACGGGCTCTGAACACCACCCAACCCCTCCCCAACACCCCACCCCCTCCCCTATGGCATAGTAGTCTCGTGTAGCAAAGGAATTTTGCCTATCCAACGTACCGTTTCAGAGATACAGCAATTATGCATATTTAATTAGCTCATTTGCATACCCAAGTCGCATATATCACATACTTTCAAATTGCAAAGATGTGGCCCATGATAGGCTTTCATGCAGCGCAGGAATTTTGAGTATTCAATGTACAAGGTCAAAAATATAGCAATTACGCTGATTTTTGCATATTAAAGGTCCATGGCCCGATCGCTAATAGCCTCGTCCCCCCCCAGATTTTACCGGAAGTGGTCAACATTTTGGTATCAGAAGAACGCTACTATTTTTCTTATTAACCCTGTGAAATCTTAGAGCCAAAGGATGTTTGGTTTGGAAGTTATCAGCAAAAACGTGCTCCATTTTGGTCGACCAATATTAGTTTTACACAGTACTCTATGGGGCTTACAAAATCACGTTTTTAGCTCTCGCATCAAAACGGATTGAAAAATCGGCACGAAACTTTACAGATGGGGTTTGGAGTGAAGGGAAATCTATCAAGATGAAAACTTCATATCCTGAAATCGGGCCATCCCCCCTTTAATGAGCTCATTTGCATACTCAATTTGCCCAAAATACGCCCAAAATCTAATCAGGTCGAGAACTCTTCAGCCCGCTTCCTTCCATCAAGGTACATCATTATACGCCTTACATTACTCCAGAAAACTTGTACACAGGCCTTGCAGGATAATTGTCATAAATTATGCAAATTAGATACTTAATTAGCATATTTTACGCCCAAAAACTAATCAAGTGAAGAACTCAACCCGCTTTTTTCCACCAAGTTACATTGTTGCCCTTACGGAACTCCAGATAAATCATACAACATGGGTTAACATTTTTATCACAGATGGACGAACGAACGGACGCTGCTCATTTTATAGTCCCTGTTCCGAACTCGTTCGGCGGGGACAATTGGTGACAGTGGGCCACATACCAAAGTTCACATTTCCAAAAATCTTGGATTTATCGAAAATAACTGCAATTTTCAGCTAGATATTGTCAGGGTTCTGCTTTAAAGGAGCATATGTAAATCAGAAATGAGCATCCTTTATTTAAATTTTCAGGCCGGGTACATATGTTTCTGCAGGGAAAAAAATGGCTGGTGCTTCTGTGATGCAAATAGTACATGCTGGGCGATGAATTTGGTCAGGTAGATTTCTCACCAAGAAGGTCAGCCCTTGTAATTTCCATGCTTGGCAGGCTGACAGGATTAAGGTCTTTGTGGAAAACCAAACATTTAAGGTACCAGCTGCATAATAGCGAAGAAATGAGTTTCTTGATCGAGTGTTTATACATGATAGTATAAGCAATTTAATTAGTGTAAAACCTACAACAGTTTGGCCAAATTAAGGTGGCTGTGAAGTCAGGAATTCAAAGGAACTGTTTTTTGCCGTATCTTCTTAATTGTTGTTCCAACATATATAAAAGTATACATATTTGAGAAGGAAATGACTCAAGGAATCCAAATATGATAATATTTTCCCCCAAAATACGTATTTTTTGAGAAAATCATAAAAAATGGAGATTTTCACTCATTTTTTTTGGTTCCCTATAAAAAAATATAGAAATGTTATAAAAATGTGCCTTGTTCGTATTTGTATTACAGAGTCATAGTTCTAGGGTCGGTATTTCCCCTTTTTTCAAAGTCTGCACTATTTATCAAATTATTTGCCACAAAAGCCACAACCCGCGTGTTTTTCAATTTGGAACACTGCCACAATTGGTTCAAAGGTTGACATAAATCACGTTTTCACGCAAAAATTAAAACTAAAAATACGACCTAGATTTTGATATGCTCTATACGATGCATTTCATTCCTTAACTGTTACTGATATGAATTTTTGATTATACTGGGACCGAAAATGCACGATTATACGCCGAAAGTGACCACAGAGAAAATCGCCATTTTGTCCAAATATTGTCCCATTTCGCTACAAAATATAGCCTACTCCAACCACAACGTTTCATCTCTTATTTCTTCACACTGCTTCTGCACGGTCCAAATTGGCTTCGATCTGGATACTTATGATCAAAATTGCAGACAATTTTATTAGGCTCAATCTTGAAATTTAATCCCATTCGTTTGCAAAAGCAACCTCACGTTGGCAACCATTTTTATAATGCATACAGTTTACCATGGGTGTGCGTCAGAATCGAATCGATGCATCGAGGCGTTTCTGATGCGCTCATTACATCGAGCGCGCCGAATAGCACAGGCGAGTATTGCGTAATACGCGAATTACCTCCTTTTGTCCGTTTCACGCCTGATTGTTCTTGGTCAAAAATGCGTAACATAGTACAAGTAAAATGAACAAAATATGAGGAAAAAATAAATATATATAGATTCTGTTAAAATTGGAAAGAAAACATGTTAATTCCGTTAAACTTGAAAAAAACTAAAAACGTGCCATTTGACTAAGTTCCTGGACTTCACAGCCACCTTCACCCTTTGTTTCAGGTTTTTCTTCTTGGATGCCCTCACAGCATGGGATTGACCACAGCTGGTGACATGCAAATTGTCTTATTTTTAGATGTAACTTTTAAGCAATGGTGAACAATTTTGACAATAATGTAATTAGGGACATGCAAGAGCCATTACCTCCGCCAAAATGATAAAAATCCATTGTGGGAATCTTGGCAATATAGGCCTACAAATGTTCATTTGTATGTTATAGCACCCTCCGATATAACCATTTCCCATAGAAAGACTGTAAAACTAGATTATGCCTTCAATGAAATGTTTTCAAATTTACAAATACTCCAAATTAGTTCGCAGTTTATATTTTGTTTTATTCTCGTTGTTGGTTATGAACTCCAACAGATGTGTGACCTGGCGATCAATATGGCAAAGGTAATTTGTTGGGGAAGAAAGTTAAGCATTCATATGTTGTGCATGCTTTAGAGACTGAATCAGCCCTCCCCGAATATACAAAATTTAAACAAGATCAAGGTCAAGACTTAGGATTTTTATTCAGATTACCCAGTAAAATCTGGGCCTCACAGCAGTTTTTATCTTTTAACATCTTTCCGTAAACCGCCACAGACGAGTCAAGAGAATACACAACACAAAGTAGCCACACTAGGTATGCTATTTGCACTTTTATTTGCACCTTGATTTTTGGCCCCCCCATGCTCTACGATATGTTTCTGCAAATTAACTTCTACACCTACAAGTCAAATCAACCCATCAACTTCTTTATGTCGTGGTGGGAAGGTTGACTTACACTGCGAGTTTTAACAATTTAAAATGAACATGTGCAACTGACTAAGTCAATTCAAGTTGCAACAGAATCCACCCTCCAACCCTGGTGTAAACATGACCCTCCTAATTGACATAACTGAATCTTTGAAAGATTCACTTCAAGGTTGTTCTATCACAATATTTTGTGTCTTGGTGCATTTTTGCCAAGATAAGTAAAAACCTATACTTTATGCAGTGTCCAACTTTGGTTCCCTGGTGGGTAACCCGATCGCCAACCCTCGTCCCCCCCACTTTACTCCATCAAAATGGAGATTTTGGTATCATAAGTTATTTTTCTCAATACTCCAGTAAAATTTTTAGGCCCAGGAAAACATGTTCCTCTTGATTTTAACAATTGTGGTAAACCACATTTATTAACCCACACCGTCTATGTGCCAATGTAGTACACATTTTTGCGTGTACTATCCAAAGGCTGGGCCGATTAACTCAAAATTTCAAATTGATGTTTTTGGCGATGTTAAATTCCATGTTAATTTAAAACATGAAAATTTGGATCCTGATCGGTCGCCCCCTTTTATCAATGAAAATTTTGTCAACAGGGAACCATAAAGCCAATTCCTTGCACCAAAATGCATGCCATTTGTTTTTCATATGCGTTTGGAGCACCTTACAGTTATTTTCAATGTCTCTATATATAATCATTGGCCGTTAGGAAAGGGCACCCGGTCAATCATCTTTTGCTCCAAAAATCCTCAAATACAGTTTTGTTGACTGAGGTGTATCTCGGCCATCATCGTGTCCGCAGTGACAAAACCGGAATTTAAAACTTTGTTCTAACTAACTGTAGAATTACATCTAATGCAAGTGAATTTTTACAAGTCGCTACATTCCCGAGAGTACCTTGAACTATTTTTTGACATGATTACACAAATTCATTTTCGATGTTAGCCTTAGAATTTAGCCAGAATATGACATGCGAGTTGTTTTTTATTCAAAACATCAAATGGCAGATTACATGTTCAAGTGAATGTAAGGTCTATAAACACAATAGCTGCCCTTTGTTAGAAAATCCCATACTATTATGCCAAGTCTTCGGTCAGTGGCTTTTGAAATAGTTCAGACGACTGTCGCCTGAAGAACCATTTCACGAGCCACTGACTCCAAGAAATATAAAATGATTTGTGATACATGGCAGCATACCGATGTATCACATGGCAGCTATTGCACTAAGATTTTCTTGCACTCGCATGAGGACATAATTATGCTGTGCACAAAATTTAACCCAAAGAGTACTACCTACCTATTGGTCAGTGGAGTTTGATTTTTTTTTATCCAATCAGCCACATAAGGATGTTTGAAATATTTGAAATGAATATGCCATTAGCCAATCAGAAATGCTTAATGAAAGGCAGGAAGCAGAGGCTGTATTGAGTCAATCCCACAATGCACCAGTTTTGGGAAATTTCACCTCAATCAGGTCATGTGATCCCACAAAATCCTATTCTTAACACATAAAAACCCAGACTTTTACACTCCTTTTAGCCTACAAAGCATTAGTACTTGGGAATTTTTCTCATGATCACGAAATGTCTTGTGGTTCTTGAACTTTTGGAACACTATCCTTAAGTACTGACATGTGTTTAGTACAGTACAGGCACATTGCAATGTATTATGGGATTGATTCAAAACACCCTCTGGGTAGGTAGCAAAGGGGTAAAAATGTGCATTTGTTTTGTCAACCAAGTGCGGAAAACTACATTTTTTTAAAAGTTATGCCCTTGTGGGTAATGTTCAGCTACCCTCCCTAAGCAAGTTTTGCTTAAGATTTCCCAAACATTTTTCCTCTGATTGAAACCAGTATTAGCAGAACTAGATGTTTGAGTGAAGCTATAAACAAATATCTTATTACTATCTTACCAATTTTTAACACAAATATTACTGCATATATTCTCCATATACTGGAGTACACACTACTGCTAAGCATAAACCCCAAACCTAACCAATACACCCCCTATACACTTCCCAGTGCTGATAGTTAAAGCGATAAGCAGTGATTTGCTGATCCAAAACATCGAAAAAATCATCAAAATTCATATTTTGGTATTTTTGTTACTGGCATGGATGTGCTAGCATAACCTGCAAGTGGTTGGCTTGAAATCCATGTATTAAAGACAAGGCAGTACTTTTTATCAGATTCTGTAATTTCACGTGCGTATCAAAATTCAGACGAGTTCAAAAAAGGCTTTCCTTGAGAATTCTTTATGCATGATGTGCACCATGACCTGTACAGTTTGACCTCAAAGACAAACATTGTTTATCTTTCTTTGTTCTGTAGGCCTATGTGTAAACCACAGCTGTTTGGTGTATCTTTTAAGATGCCATCGCTGTACATGTATGTCTATATGCGGGAGACATTATGACAAAATTTTCTCAAATACTTGATTTTATTCACTATTTGGTGCGTTTTTCATACATTAAAGCAGTTATATGTAATTGTACACACTTATCCCCGAATTATAAGTTTAAAAAACGCATTTACACATTTTTTCGATTTTCTCGCATTATCGCTGCTAATCCCTTTAAGGGAAAAAGACTGTCACCTTAGAGACAATGCGGCATATGTTTACAAGGGGCGCTTATATCACATTGTAGAAATGCCCATAGGTACAATCCAGTGGCTATGTATCCCATTTTTCTCCCACCTGGATGAGGAAATCAATAGTGGGGAAATATGTAAAGGTTTCAAATTTTCCCACAACACATGACAACCTCAGTTTCTTAATGGCAATTGTTCTTAATAAAGCCGCTACTTTCAAGCTTCCAATCAAACCCAGTTACATTACATTATTTACATAATTTGGAAGGAAAACATGAGAATATAGATATCATATACTGTAATCATAAACATCAAATACACACAGCTATAAATATTTGGTTAACTTTGGCAAATTATTAGTTTCTCTGTCCATACTTGTTCAGGGGAGTCGCTACTACTCCAGATTCCAAAAAAATAAAGGACTATGGCTGGTATTCTGAAAAAGGAGTCTAACTTTAAGACCTGGGTTTAAACCAGGGTTAGTCCTACAAGAGCGGATTTCTTGTCATTTCAACATACTCTAAAAGGTTTCCTTATGGATGATTCAGAATGGCCTATCAATGAGGAATTTTCCCATCCGTTACTTTCAACTTTTCTAGTATGTTGAAAGAAAAAAGACCCATTCACTGAGGACTAAAACTGGTTTAAATCCGGGGGAAAGTTAGACTACCTCATTAGTCCTGTCTAGGGACGGGTCATTAGTTTATGCCAGGGGGATCTGAGGATTTCAACTTTTTTTGGCAAAAATGTTTGCGGTCCCGGCTTTCTGTCTGTTTCCAAATATTCACCGCTCCACCCCACCCCCCCTTGATCATGCTGATTTCCTCCCTATTTAAAAGTTCATGTTCCCCTCGATGAAAATTTCCTCCCTAGCTCCCCCTGATTATGCTATGCTGATTTCCCTATTTTAATGAAATTCATGTTCCCCTCTCTAGTTTGGATGAAAATTTCACACTCCCCTTGAATCAATGCTGATTTTCCCTATTTAAAAGTTCATGTTCCCCTTCTCTCGGTGATTGAAATTTCACGCTCTCCCCTCTTACAAAATTTTTCGGGTTCCCTCAAATCCCTCCATTCCCCCTGGCGTAAATAATGACCTACGCCCTCCCTTTACACTAGAAAAATAACTCAAACCAATCTTAGTAGACTAGTAATTGAAATCCAAAAACACTATTTGGTAATTTTGTTTTTTAAAATTGCCGTTTAATTTTGGAATCGGATGAGTCCTGATGCAGAGTCTGGTTAATAATTGTTGGACAGAATCTACACGAGTGCCGTGGACTTGCGCGAGACGAGAGGAACATCGCAACCCTTTTCGCAAGCGTATTGTGACAGCATGCACACAGACCTCAGGGGCAAATGTCGGGGAAGCCAATCCCCAAGTGCTTCAATCAAAAGTAAGAAAAATTGGGTTTTAAAGCAAGAAATCTGTAAGGTTTCGCCCTTGCCGAACTCTGCGTAATCCCTGTCCAAGTACTTTTTAATGCCACTTTAATATTTTAATAAAACACAATCTTGTGTGGTATAATACCTAAATTGCAGTTTTTTTCTTTTTTTTATATTTAGAGTGCTTTCTGGTACTGGCAAAATTTAGCTACTGGATTTGTGTCGATACAATGTGTAAAGCAAATAGATAGAGTCTATGTTTTAGTATGGAATTTGTTAAATTTGGTATACTGTTATTTATTCAAACAATTGTACAGGCACTTACAACAAGTCGGGGACTCTTAAAAGAGACTGATACATTTGCAGAAAGAAACCCCCATTTTTTTTATCTAGGTTTTTGCAAATTTGCCAGGTATTACCTGATGTGAAGTGTTGCTCATTAAGATTTTTTCTTGTAGATATCCCCAGAACAACACCATGCTTTTCTAATGGGAATGACGACGATAACTGGCAAGCTGCAACACAGTTTTTTTTTGGTTTCTCGGTTTACTTGTTTGTCCAATAAAACTGTCAAAACTCTTGATAAGTGTTCTACAACCGATTGCAACCAAGTGTCAAATTGAGAGAAACCATTGTCCTCAAGAACTCTTCCTGTCCCTTTGGAGGGAGCATCAAAGTGATAGCTCTCCTACCGTTCTCCTCTAGGCCCCCAAAAAAAAAATTGATTGGCGGACCCGACCGACCCTATTTTTAAAACAAAATCCCGACCCCGACCCGAATATTTTATTTTTTTATGGTCTGAAAACGCTGAATCAAAACAGAGGAATTTAATGACGGCATACTTCGGTACTCTAAAAGGATTGCAGGACATTCAAAATGACAAATAAAGATTGTTACAACAGAAAAGTGAGTGCCATTTTTTTTGTATGTGTGTCATATATTTGTGTTCTGGTATGTGAAACAAAAAAAACAAACAAAAAATCCAACCTACCTACCCTATGTTTTTTTCTATGTTAAGCCAATCAAACAATTTTTTTTTTTTAGGCCGAATGGTAATGCCATGAACAGAATCCTCAAGCTCCCCCGAACTACCAACGATCATTGGTACGAGCACCACCATATTTTTCATAGTCAGTCCCTGACAGATGTATACCTATATCCCTACATTTTAAATGATAGAGATATACATCGGTACACATATTTCAGGATGGTCCCATAGATAGGTCTAAAAATCATTATTGTCATTAGGTAGTCATAATTAAGCAAATGAAAACCAATAGTAGGCATCTTTGTCTTACATTCCCAGAGGTTTCAGTTCTTAGATACACAAAAATCACAAAATACAGGGTTTTTCATATTTTTATGTTTTGATTTTTTTCTGACAAACCAGAAATCCTATTTTCATTTTCTTTGCAGATTATGAAAGCAGGTGTCCTCTTACTAAGTTTCCTTGCTACAGATATCATGGAAATATCTATAACTCAAGACATGGACATTTTTTCAAAAAAAATCATTTTAACACATTTTTGGGAAAAAATGGTCATATATTGAGTTATGGATATTTCCTTGATACCCGCATCCAGAAAATTATATTTGAGTACACCTAATTTCATCATCTGCAGAAAAAAATGAATAGGATGTAGGGTTTGCCAGAAAAAAATCAAAACGTAAAAATATGAAAAAAAAACTATTGTTATTTTTGACATCCGAAAGCTAAAACCTACAGAAATGTAATGCAAAGAAAAATATTTTTGGTTTGAAATTGTTTTGATGTAACCACATATTGGGAAATATGATCTTTAGACCTATTTAGTAACTCTTTAGCTACCCATGAACCCACCTTAATAAATTCTGTCAAAGTTCACAAAGTCAAATTTGAATACAAGGGACTTTCTTACACAGTTGTTGCCCCATAACACCTTCAAGTGTGCCCTTTAAATTATATTGAGTCGCATAAATATTAGGTTGTAATATGCTTTCTTCATTCAGAATAGGCATTCACAGAAGTATAGATGGTTTGGCATCATTAGCTTTCTGTACGGAAGAGGGGTAACTTGTATATTCTTCAGCTAAAGGGAAAGGGGAAGACCCGAAACAGCTGTGCATTACATAAAGAAATTTGTCACCAAAAATTTATCGTACAAAAAGGAAAAATCAATAATGTTGACAAAGGTTACTTTCACCGATACACCTTACAAACTTATTTAGACTGAAAACAATGGTCAAATATAATGGTTAGAGTTTACAATTTTCCCTTATTAAAAATCCCTCAATCAAAAAATCCCTCAATCAAAAAATCCCTTTTTCAAATATATAATTTGTTGATTTTATATTTTAAGTTTTTACAAAAAAGTAATTTATAACTTCATTATTATTATATTTTTCCCATTATACACCATTATATGCAAGTGAACATAGTCTACTCTTTGGAAACAAAAATATTTGAACTCTTGGATCAAAATACTGATGAAATTGGACCACGGATGGCACTGTCACCTAACCACGCCTAGTCATAAGTCTGGCACAAATGAGATGGGTGGCGAGTGTTGTAGAGTGTGCTGGACAACTCTTTACCGTCCACGGAAGCATCCCCTATTGGTAAGGTACAGGCTGAAGAGTAAGATGCCAGTCGGTTGTTGTTGCAAGTGAAGCAAGTGTGGGTGTTGTCGTTGGGAAAGAGACGACTGACCACTGGACTGTGGGATAAACAAGATAGAAATATAAACGCTTAATTTTTAATGAAGTTATCATAATTTCTCGGCTTGTGCGCTTGCTACAGTCAAAATATAGTGCCAGAAGGCCCCTTTAAATGTTAACAGATACGTGCAAATATGCATCTTCTGATACCCACATATCAAGTTTCATAAAAAAAATTGGTCAGTGCCTTCTATCTTGATCCTTGGGATTAGCCAACCTGAGCAAATATGCAAATGAGGAACTTCCTAACACATTTTGCAATGGCAGACAGCACATGCAGTCCTTGTGTTCACCTCTAGGTACATGCCAAGTTTCATGGAGATTGGTCTTGCATACTGGTTGGAGTGGTGAAGGGTTTGCTCAGTAGTAGTATATAGTGAATCAGAAGTTTTAAATCCGGTGTGAAAGCAGATATAGTCCGGTGGGGGCCTAGTCGGGGCTCCATAGACGATAACGGAATAAAGCGTGAAACTAATGTTGCGTAAAGAGTCAACTGAATCGATTACCCTATTGTTCACCATTGTTCCCGGACTATGAGTACGCCGGACAATGGTTACTTCTACACCGGTTTTGTTCCCATAAAACGGGGGTGGACAATTTACCTCGCACAACATTGATTCACGCAAATCATTTTACGAGAATATTTGCGAGAATAGATTCTCGAAATTCTAGCCCTGTCTTTGGTCATCCCCTCTTCCTCATACTGCCTGCACCTCTAACTCAAAAGCTCTTCTTAAAACATGCTCATCCTTCCTCAGCACATACCCTTACTAATGCACACCATTCGCCTTCGCCAACCGGTCCACTGCTTCTTCCAACCCAACATCTGCATCAAGTCCTCAGTCTTCTTCCTATCCATCAACTTCACACCACACATTGCTCTCATCACAGCTGTCCTCAGAATCCCCATCTTATTTTCACTCAGACATGTCTCCCTCCCACACAGCATCACCGATCTCACACCTTTTATACACAATTCCTTTCATCTTCAAAGGAAATCTTGTCCTGTATAACAACTCTCCACATTCCCCAAACTTCACAGCTACCTCACATCCTCCAGGTACCTGAACTCCTTCACCGATTCCACCTCATCACAACATTTTCACCTGTTCCACCATTCCTCCAGATTTTTTTCTCACATCTTCCACACAAAAAATCTCTTGCCAAGCTTGGGGTCACTCTCTTCATCTTTGTATCTCTCATGAATCCATTTCCCCCACATTTCCCACATCACACTGAATTTGTCCTTGCCCTCTTCCCACATATGCCACATGGGTCTACCTTACTCGCCGACGTTTCCCCCTCCTTTTTTTTTTTTTTTTTTTTCAGCATACAACATCTCGCTCATTAACTGTGATGCGATTTGGGAAAACCAGCCACATGGTGCAAAATTTATATTTTGAGTTTTGACTATCATTGCAAAGTTTGAAATATAAAGTTTCCATAACTTTTTACTTCTTTCTTTTATGATACACATATCAAAAGTTATGCTTTATACAATCTTACAAAAAATAAAGTACAACATAACAGATTTAAAGTATTTTCTTAATTTTTTCAAACTGTCCTGTGTGACATGTGAAGGGTTTTCCCAGATCACATCACAAATGACCATTTCCGCTCTTTGCAACCAAATCAATCTCAATTGCAAATATCAACGGCGAAAGTACAGAACCTTGATGCACACCCACCTTCACCTCCAAGCCCTCAGGCAGCTCTGACCCTTATCTTACTTGTCTTTGCTAATTTATACAAACTTCACCACTAACCACTGCCTCTGGTATATCTCTCTTCCTCATTGCCCACTCCATCACTTTTGTCGGGACTATCAAATGCTTTTACCAAATCCCCAAATTAGTTTCTTCCCTTTAGCTCGATATTTGTCTTGCCCACCACCTGAAAATGAACACTGCATCTATCATTCCTTTTCACTGGCATAAAACCAAATTGCATGTCATCCAATAATTGCTTTAAGCTTGTTACAGGTCATCGTAGACAAGCAAAACATGGCCAACTTGTACTCTATTCAAAACCCTCATTATATATCCCATGTTCCATTCATCAAGGAAGGTGTCAATACTTACACAAGGTTTTGTGGAATCACGTAATAGCAAATTGGTCGCTTGAAGCCGTTGAATTCGGATCCTGCACACAAGGTGTAAGCTCCCATATCTGCATTAAGTGAGAAATAATGAGGCAAAATTAAAGCCACAATCAAGTCACTGGTTTTAAAATTGTAGGGGTCTGAATTGGCTCTTAAAGCAATATTAGCACATTTTTGAAGAGCGCCCTCAATTTTCAAAATTTGATATTTTTGCACAGTTACGTTGGTAATTGTCTAGGAAACTATACCTGTGAACGCGAATGGCTGCTAAAAAATGCGTATTTATCACAAAATAAGCGATTTTGTAATTAGAATTGGGATCCAGATTGGACTTAACGGCAGAGCTGGAAATGCTACGTTTATGTCCGTCCATGATGAAATAGTGCCACCTCGAGAAAATAACCTCTAACTTGGCTTGCCTGAACTATTAAAACAACTAATGGATGAGCGTAGACACGTACATGGCGCTATTTCCCGGCTATTTCACATTGGAAGGCCGTTTCCAGCAGCCGTTGTATTATTATCGGGGATCCCCGATAATAATTATTCTAGTACAAAATTCCTTCGTTTGTGACAGACATTTTCGAGCTTAACCATTCACAGGTATAGTTTACCAATGCAATCGTGTAAAAATCTCCAAATTTTTTAAAAATCGGGGGCGCTCTTCAAAACAAGAGCACCAATGGTGCTGTAGCTCAGCAGGTCATTAGTATGGGCCTTTAGCAATTGATTTGTGGCACAAGAAGGAATTTACCAATTTTGAAAGAATGCCCATTTAATTGGCCCATGTGATGTTTGACCCAAACCTGTGAACACCTCATATAGGCCTTGGGTCAGCGGTTCTTCTAACCAAGTCTAGTGATTATAACAATTGATTTGTGGCACAAGAAGGAATTTACAGATTTTCAAAGAAGGCCCCTTTAATTGGCCATGTGACCTTGACCCAATCTGTGAACAACCCCTATGGACCTTGGGTCGCAGCAGTTCTCTGACCAAGTCTGGGGGGTGATAATAGAAATGCTTTGATTGGCCCAAGAAGGAATTTCTAGATTTTCAAAGCATGCACCTTTCTTTAATCGCCCAACCATGACCTTTTAACCCAAACTCTATGATCACCCCATATGGGCCTTAGGTCAGTGGTTCTTCTGACCATGAATTGGTGATTAGCACAATGGGATGTGATCATAGCAAAATGAGTCGGAAGTCACAAGTATTGATATCCGATATAGCCAAACAACAGAAAATGTATTTTGATTGTCTATGTTTTTCACCCTTCAACTGATTATATCTTTGGAATTTAATGGTGATTTCCACTGGGATTTCAAGCAAATGTACTTTTTTATTAGGATGTATACAGCTACATGAAAAAAGTGTTAAAAATAAATTTGACCGACTCAGACTCATTTTGCTTGACTCGCATTCACAAATGATTTGTGGCATGAGGGAATATTTATAGATTTCAAAAATGCCCATTAATTGGCCCATGGGACCTTTGACCCAAAGCTTGTGAATAAACATACGGGCCTTTTGGGACAGTGGTCCTTCTTAGCAAATTTAGTGAGTATAGCAATTGATTTGTGGCACAAGAAGAAATTAATCGTTTTCAAAGAATGCCCCGTTAATCAGACAAGTGATTTTTGACCCAAATCGTGAACACCCCATATGGACCTTGAGTCAGTGATTCTTCTGAGCACATCTGTTGATTATAGCAATTGATTTGTGGCACAAGACAGGAATTTATAGATTTTCAAAGAAGGCCCCTTTAATGGTCCATGTGATCTTTGACCCAAATCTGTGAACACCCCATATGGGCCCTTGGGTCAGCGGTTCTTCGGACTAAGTCTAGTGATTATACAATTGATTTGTGGCAAAATGATTTTTTTAATTTATAGATTTTCAACGAATGCCCCATTTCTTTAATGGGCACATGTGACCCTTTGGCCATGTGACCTTGACCCAATCTGTGAAAACCCCATATTGGAACATTGGTCGCGGTTCTTCTAAACAAGTCTAGTGATTACAGCAATTGTCTTGTGGCACCATAGGAATTGATAGATTGTCAAAGAATGCCCTGAATTGGCCCACATTGACCTTTACCAAATCTGTGAACACCCCCATAGGGACCTTGGGTCAGCGGTTCTTTAATCAAGTCTAGTGATATAAAAATTGATTGTGGCACAAGAAGGAAGTTCTAGATTTCAAAGAATGCCCTTAATCTGCCCACAGGTAACCTTTGCCCCAAATCTGTGAACCACCCAACATGGGCCTTGGGTCAATGATTATTGTAGGACCGATTTTCGCTCCAATCGGCCCAAGCGTTTGGGAACAAGATGCATTATGGAAAGTGTTAACAGTGATAATAGAGTCAACACATGCCATAACAATAGCTCTGCATACTAAGGATGCTGAGCTACAAAATGTGCTAATATTGCTTAAAGGAATGTCCTAATGTTTTTGGGACTAGCCCTCTTTACCCCCCCGGTTGTTACTAATTTTTATAATCGATGCAAATGTCATTTTCTCACTGTTTAAAAATTTAAACTTGCAAATCCCATTTCCTTTAATTATTCACATGGAAAAACGATCCATTCGCCCACTTCTAGCTATGGAAACAAGCAGCCAGCTGCTCCATAATACGATCAGCCATCACAAGATGGCCCCAATACTAGTGGAATATGTCGGCACTTACTGTGTCGCTCCTGTGGAAGAAAAAAAGAGAGTGAGATGTTAATTCTGAGGAGGCTAAGCATCTACTAAACTCCCATTCACGGCTGTTTAGTCATCTCTCCAGTCCCGGCCCACAAAGTGTAGAGTACTATGAAAAGATTTAGAATAAAGGGGATGTTCTTTGAGAATGAATGCTTATTAGTGTGGTAAAAGAATGCATTTTTTAAAATATCAAACCGTGTGTAACGTTTAAATGATTGAAATTGTGGGTAAAGCGGTAGTAGGGGAGAGAGATTGTGATCATGATATCAATGCGACCATGGATATCAGGACATCAAAGAATTTCAAATATTAGCGGCAATACAGTTCAAATTTGTAATGGTTTCTGCATTAATCAATCTACGTAGTATTTGTTAAAAAGTTTATAAAATCTCAGAACTATTCTCTGAAAATACATATTTTAATTAGATATAATGAAAATCTTATCTCTCCCACCCAACCACTGATTCAATTTTTAGACACATTAGCAATACTGTTACCTTCAACAATGTTGGTGTTGAACCGGTAGCATGGTCAAAGGAGAAGGCAGTTGAAAGAAGCACATATACACCGTCAGTGACATAATACATGATGATGGCTCCTCGCACCGGTCTTGGGGGCTGATGTATTCGGACACAAGATCTGGCAAATTAAAAATAAAATGTTCAGTATCCCCTCGGAATTTTAATTAAGCACCCGATGCTAGGGATGTTGATTCTAGTGGGTAGCGTATGGATAAGCTAGAATTCTCTTTCCATTGATACCAAAATAAGGACCAATAAAGAAATCATTAGTCACACAAGTTGTTAAAATTGCAAGTCCACAGGAAATGGGCAAAAATCCCAGTTGGAACTTAAACAGTTAGTTTCAGCGCTAAATGATGGCAAATTAGTTTTTATACACCCTTTTAGAGCCATTATGTGCAGAATGCTTTTGAAAATGTACACCATACAATTCTGGGTGGCAACACACCCACCCATGGGTTTTAACGGCTATACGATTAATGCAATTTAAAGGTACTACCCTCATTTGTTTTGCTAAAATGACAGTAAAGGTTGGGAAATAACTGGAAGATTTTAACAAAAAATATTTTTATGTTTTTTAAACATTTGGAATAAACAATTAAGATTAATTAAAACCTTTGAAACGGCGATCCTTTGGATTATTAAAGTGCATCGACCCCAATAATGACCCCCAGTTTTGAACTGGCACTCTGCCTGCGGGCGCACCATTTGTATGCATTTTGAACACAAAAAACACCCATGACCAGTAGTTGGGCATTTCTCCTTCCACAAAGCAATTTTCAGGAAAAAAAATTATTGTATCAGATTAAATATATACCAGTTTTTTCCATGAAGCAAATCAAAAAAATAATCTATGGGAGAAGGAAAAAAAGACTTTCCCCTTTCATGTACGGTTGGTCAGTCAGGCTTTTTGCGTGGCAGAATAAAACTTCCCCCAAATACGCAAATATCTCCATTTTCATCATGAAAAAAAAATCCCCAAATGCCAAGTCTTATGCCTCTAGAACAGGCCGTTCCCTCATTCGCTTAGGCAGCATTTTTGTGGCTTTAGTTCGAGTAACGCTGAATCAAATTTCTTGGCATGCCACAACGTGCGGGTTCTTGTTTTGCATGAAAGCGTGGCCCCATGAGCAATCCAGTGGTGCGCCGTTTGGCGGAGAAGAGGGGGCATGTACCTAGTAACTGGCCAAGAAATTATTTTCCAACTATAAAGCCACAACCAA
>JAMKCH010028796.1:0-17285 GCA_023653785.1 Ophioderma brevispina | reverse complement strand
TTTTGTGGCACAAGAAGGAATTTATAGATTGTTCAAGAATGCCCCTTAATTGGCCCATATGACCTTTGACCAATTTCACATCACATTGCTGTGCTGTATTTTCACATCTAGGAAAACACTTTGTTTTTTAAAAATTGATTTGTGGCACAAGAAAGAAATTTATAGATTTTCAAGAACTGCCCCTTTAATTAATTTTGGCCCACATGACCTTTGACCAAAATCTGTGAACACCCCCTATGGACCTTGGGTCAGCAGTTGTTCTAACCAAGTCTAGTGATTATAGCACTTGATTTGGGGCACAAAGAGGAAGAATATTTCAAAGAATGCCCCTTTAATTGGCTCATGTGACTTTGACCAAAATCTGTGACACCCCCTATGGACCTTGGGTCAGTGGTTACTTCTCCTAACCAAGTCTAGTGATTAACATTGATTTGTGGCACAAGAAGGAATTTATAGATTTTCAAATTAATGCCCCTTTAATCGGGGCCCACGGACCCTTTGACCAATCTGTGCCCCCACAGGGCCTGGGGTCAATGATTATTGACCTATTTTCGCTGCTATCGTCCCAAGCGTTTGGCACAAGACGCATTATGGCAAGTGTGAACAGACGATAGAGTTACATATAGAGAAGTCAACACATTGCATAACAAGTAGCTCTGCATAAATAAAATAATGAGATTTTGCATTATTATTCCAACTACAGTTAAAGTCACATCAACAAATAACAAATATAATTAGAAAACTTGATATTTCACCACCTTTTGGTGTCACCAAAGAAGCCAGGAAATGGCAATATATTCATTATTTTGTGCATGGATAATTTTATTTTATTGTCCATATTACCTCAGATATTGTTTCATCAATTTTTAAGAAACTGAAATTTTTATTTTGTTGACCCTTTAGAAAATGCTATTCACAGTAAGGTTGACCATCTCTATGTTAAAAGTGAAGATCGAAAAATAATAATAATAATGAATTTATAAGCACATTTTACAACGGTAGGCAAGCACTGGAAAGAGGAAAGGAAAATTAAAGGCTATGATAAAGATTATGCTCTTTAAATGCTTTTAGACTATCACGGTCACGAATTCAAAGGGCAACTTCGTTCCAAAGGCGAGGGCAAACGATTGAACAAGGCACGATCAGCCAAATTGTATTATGTTTAATGAGGACCAAGAAATTTGATGGATTAATCTAGACCGTAGAGCACAATTGGACTGGTAAATCTGAAATATGAAGACAATACTGAGGGGAATTGATATGAAAAGCTTTGAAGGCCATGAGAAGAACTTTGAATTTAATCCGATGGGCAATTGGAACCAAAATGGAGTAATGAAGAACGTGTGCGACTTGCACTTGGGTTGCCTAAAATAAAACGGGCACACTTATTGAGGGCACATGTGGTCCAGTGGATATGACTGCCAACTCATGATCCAAAGGTTGTGGGGTTCGAGCCCCCGCTTTGGCCAAGTGTTGTGCACTTGGGCAGGCACTTTACCCTCACTTGCTTTTTCGTCGACCAAGGATATTCGGGTTAGCTGTTATTGGGAAAATTACAATTTAAGTACTGATAGATGTGCGCTTGGCCAGCTGCCGGCCTAGATAAGCGAAATGATTTTGACGATTTCCGACGGCAGCGGTATAAAATAGGCACCAGCGCTGTGATCTTGATGAAATGGCGCTTTAAAAAACCAATATATTATATTATTATTATATTCTTTTGAAACTTGAAGGCGATTTGTGTTTTTAGCAATGCCTTCAAGAGGAGTGGCATTAATCCAATTTAGACAAACTCAGGGTGCGGACCATGCGGTGGAAGGTCATAATCTCAGCAATTTGGTCACAGGACCACTTTCTGACAGGCAACACAATTTGTTTATGCGCATGCGCATTCTCAATAAAGCTGCTAAAGATACGCGGTGTCTCTTCAATCATCTATTAAAAACTCCACGCGCGTACGATCTTCACACGCTGTTCCGTAAAGTCTCTGGCGTTAACCGCCCTGCTTCATGCTGTGCTCGTAGCTTATTGTAATGTAAACAATAACATACAGCAATCTATTTAAGTTTCCAATTTGTCTTTGACGTCTGATTGAGCATTTCACAACAAAATTACTGGAGAATGGTGCCATTTGGACTAGTTAATAGCATGTTCAATCTGATTTCGATAATTTTGTCAGCAATATTTTAATATTTTTAGAAGATTTAGGCATTAAACAACTCATGGTATCTGGTGACCATTCAATCTACTAGTATTGCCAGTAGTGGGAGATGTGATCATGTTGTTGTAGTTTATTTGAATGTCAGAGTCCATTGGGCTTCAATTGAGTCCGAGTCAAGCAGGTCGAGTCAGCGTGCTCCGAGTCAATGGCATGGGGCCCTGAGGTTCGAGTCCAGGGGGACTCGAGTCCGAAGTCGCACCGAGCATGTAGTCTAATCTGAGTGACTCGGACTCGCCACTTGAGTCCGGACGAGTCCTCCTGCTGTTCTAAACTCCACATCCGTGTGCGTCACTCGTCAAATCTGCAACCGAATTGCTTCAAAGTCGTGTTATACAGGCCCGTAGAATAAACACTGAGCGGAATGTTCCAGACAACCAGATTTGCCATGTTCCCAAAGGAAATGTAAGACCGAAAACAATACAGTGGGGCTATCTACACATGGCACCAGATCCCATCAATTTATGTGGTACTTCCAAGATCCAGATGTGTGTGAACGTGCGTTGGACTGTCTGCACGATGCACTTTTTCATACCTGTTATCAGCATGATTGTTGCGACATGTAAAAACAATATATCCGTGTAAGTGCGTGCCGCAGTGCGTAATGAATCGCGCGTTATTGGCCGTGACATGTGCGATTCAAATATAAACCGCGATATAATCAGTGTTCCTCTCCGCACTCCTATATTTCCGACTCAAGTTTGAGGGTGACCTGTGACGTCCCTGGTGCGCGTTAGTTTTGCACCCTAGAAATGCCGCGCGACCTTTCCATTGCAACCCGCACGTGAATAAAGGCACTCAATCGAAATGCTAAAGCGAAGTGCAGATTCGCGTCATTACGTATAACGTCACCTCAATGACTCAAGACCGAATACAAGAGTATACGGCTGTGGGCTGTGCAGGGTGCAGTAACACGATACTCCTATATGTAATACACCATGCAGTCCCACATAAAGGATCCGCTCGTGTATACCCCAGTAAGTGATGTGAGCATATAGGACATTTTTGACAGAAAACATTGTATCAGGGTATAGTGTAACTACTTTGGAACTATGTAAGTCCCTATTTACAATCACGACAAGACACTACAGACGTCATTGATCATCAGTGCCATGCCTAGCCTATAGCCTTGCTTCATACAAACTCGCAATACCGTCTCGGGCTCGGCAATGGGTGACAACTAAATATACTAGTCATCTCTGGGGGAACAAAACATCCACTGCGCTACTATTACTCTTCCCATGCAAACAACTACTTATGGTCGCTGCTGACGGCAGAGATGAAGGCAAAACGAACGGAAAATTTGAAACTAAATTCCCTCAATATTCAATTTCAAGTGCTTTTTTTCGCAAATTTCTTTCTTCATCAACTCTTTTTTGATGAGAAAGTGCTCAAAATAGCGTTTTCCTTAGCTATTGCCAAAGGTGTAAGGTCGTTTGGGTAATTAATGTATTGATTGGGCCAAGTGAGTCGATTTAAGCGGATATGTCGCCATTGGGCCTAACGTATATTTCGCAACCCTAAATCCACCTTCAGGAACGAAACATTAATGACCTTCACCGCCTGGTGCGGACAATGTTATGGCAAGTATCTGTACTAGATATTTGCGGATCATTGAGGTTTATGACAGCATTCAATATCTGACTTGCGTTGGCAGACACGGGTGTGAAAAATTATTAGGATGTTAAAACACCAAAAAATGTTGGTCACTGTAATGTTTTCTTTCTAGGGTAAAATTACATGCAGATTCTGAGTTGGCCCTTAAAATGGTGAAAATTACACACTTTTTGAATTAATCCATTTTTGGCCACTTTATTGGCAAAAATTTGGGCATTTTTGTGATGACAAAAAATTGTTACATTTCCCTATTTGGAATTACCATATCTTACACAAAATAGCCCAGTTGTTATTTTTTAAATTTAGTTAAATTATTCCACATATTTTAACAATAAAATAGTTGGGATTGTTCAAACTACCATACCTCCTTTTTTTTGTTTTAGAGCTCTTGAAAGTGTATCAGAGTGACAAAATGGTACGCAAAATTTGAGGTTTTGTCCAATTTCGGCTTCAACTGACCATATTTTCACAAAGGTATACCCAAGAGAGATCCATTTTTGGTGTCAGTTTTGTTCAAAATGCCATAGCCAAACATAGGTATACGTTTGAACAGAATGCGCTTAGTAAGAAAATTAAAATGCAAAGTTCCCCTACCACCCCTTAATTTTCTTCTTCAGGCGTGAAACAATTATTTCGATTTGATGTTTTAAAATTCAAACTAAAAAATTCAAGGGATTATGGGATTTAAAAAAAAAATATTAAACTTGTTATGCCCAATCATGAAATGCATAATTATGATTTTTTTTTCATTTTAACTTAATAAAGTATATAACAAATTCTACTGACTCTATTCGAGTCTCTGGCTCGTGACTACATTGTGCTATTTTGCTTTGTGGCTGCGCCCCTCAGCAAAATAACACTAATGTAGTAACCTCGGACCATAGTTTTAAGCCAGAGAAACTCGAATAGAGTCGTATTATTGATATAGGGCCCCAAAGACACTGGGAGAGTCCTACACCATAATGCCCATTACAATTGTTTGCTTTGACACCTTTGTGGTAAACCTTCAAATATCAAGAAACGCGGCAAAAATAGGTAGATAAATGGGCTTATAAAAAAGTAAAACAGAGTTAAGGGGTTAGTTTTTTTGTGTTGATTTAATCATATGGAATGTCACAGAAATTCATCAATCAAGATGGTGTGGGTTTCCCCCTCTTGCGCGAAGCCCAAGCAATGTTTTGCCTTTGAAACACAATTTCTCATGCTATTGAATAGGGGAAACATTAATAATTTAGGGTTAACTTTTAAAATGCTCATAGGTAGGCCTATTATTGTCAGTCTTTAAAGTAAAATTAGTTCATGGGTAAGTATTATTGTTAACTAATCATTTTTAACTAATCATAAATCAGAATCAGGAATGTGAAGCTTCGCTGTTCCATTTCGTCTTTTGACCAGGATTTTTGGGTACAAATATTCTTTTATTTAAAATCGGTAAAATTGATGACTCTAGCTGTATGTACCTTTTGTGGTGAGGCACTGAGAGTTATCTCATTTGTTTTGGAATGTAATTACTACGCAACGGTTTTTGGAGAGATTTTTCAAATTGGATTGAGGATAAGGTGAATACTTATATTGGGTTTAGTAAAGTTGATTCTTTTTGGCAACTATACATAAGATTATGGTTTTTAATAATATCCTCTTGGTTTTGAAATTCTCCATTACAGAAGAGAGTGAAAAAGAGAAACCTCTTTTAGCTGGGTAAAATTGATTTGAAAAAAAATTTACCCTAGTGAAAACTATCTGTATGATTTTAATTCCAACCAGAATCTTTTTTATATTAGATGGCATAGGTGGAAAATGGTTTTTTGATACATAAGGATTGTTTTTGCCAGGCTTTTAGTAATTTGATAATATTATATGCCTATGAGGGGGCCAACACCTTTCATCAAGTTATAATTTCCGCCTGCAACCTGGATTAACAGCAAATACGGGGTATGGGTCCCCAAAACCAGTCTTGGCACCTGGATCGTGAAAATGGTTTGGGATTTAAATAACATGTCTTTTCCGGTTTTTTGTTTACACCAACACACACATAACACCCCCCCCCCACACCCAAAAAAACACACACACATACACACCCTACTACACCACTTCCATACACACACACCCACACATATGCCCCCACATACACATTCCCACAACACACCCACACATACCACACACCCCACCTACATCCACACCATACCCAACATACTTACACACCCACAATACTTACACACACACATATCACCAACACACACACTAAAAAAAAAAAGTTAAGAACGTGTTGCGCAGTTTTTTTATTTTAGGTTCCAAAATGTCGGTTATTTTTTCCTTGGTATCATGCATAAAAAATTCAGGGTTTTTTCATTTGTGACTTCGCTTTGGGTGTTGGCTGGTGGTGATGTTTTGCAATTCGGTGTCTTGGTCTGCCATCCTCTGTGTATACTGTCAGTATTCTATGGGGCTTCTCAGATAGCTGGAGAGTGGTTAAAAGATAATAGCTCTTAAAAAATTATTTGGGGATGTCATCACATAGACAGGGTTTTTGAAATTTTAACACGAGAAATGCTAAGGACCAATGCCATGACTCAGAGATTCCACAGATCGGGTGTCCCTATCAAAAATCAAAGTGCTAATTTTTGCCTTGATGTAAAGCTTTCCATCGTAAATATCCCCATCTGAAGGCTTGGCTGGGGATTTTTCTTCGGTACAAAAATTGTGAAGTTTCTGATTTCCGTGTAGGAGCGGATTCGAAGTTCAGGCCTAATGTGTTATTGCATTGAATACAAGCATTTTAAGATCGCCTGTTTTTCTCTCTTTGGACATTTTTCTGTGGGGCAAGTCCTCTATCGAGAGTCTTGCCTGTGGTGAAGTCTATTGCGACCACAATATGTGGGTGCCTCCAAATCTCTCGTTGGACCCCCCTTTAAGTCTCTTCTTTACCATCTGCGTCCATTATTGAAAATGGCAGCATGCTGATTGGTCAGGTTTACTGACCATTATTCGCAAAATGGGTCGCGAATGCATTTTCTCATTAGATCACGCTGTTTTCGGTAATAGAAATAAAGGGGTTAGCAGTATTTTTGTGGGCTCATGATGTGTCCTCGTGCCGGGAGACTCTGAATAAGGCTTCGGCTGGCTCGCCCATTGTTTTTGTTGTTTTCAGACCTCGGACACATTATCGCCCATAAGCGATGCTGGCAATCACCCTTTATTTCTTCAATTACACTCCTGTCAATCCCTATTGGCTTTTTGAAGACTGCTTGGTCTTTGTATGTTATATGTTAATAATTAACTGCGACCACTAATTTATATAGCCATGCCACTATGGTATTTAAAGAATTTTATACATGTATTTTTTATCTTGGTGCTCTGTTTACTTGCAATTTATGTTTTTTTGTCTTCGTCTCTCGAGTGGAAGAAATAAAATATAAAAAAAAAAATAAAAAAATAAAAAATTAAATCAAGATATAGCTGTGGGCTGCCCAGCCTATGTTACAATTGACCTCACATGACCTTTGACTTGGCACAGACATTTGACCACACAACATAAATTATGATGGATCCCATGGTGCCCCTATGACACAAGTTGGTTTTCCAATTGAACTCAACTTTTCAATTGAGGTCATTGTTAAAAAAAAATTACATTTTTGTGACAATACATGTATACACACACACACACAAACATGCACAACGCCTGTGCTGGCTGCCCACAAAAGTCTGTTGCAGACGTTGGTAAACTTGCTCAAACCCGGGCTTGTCACCATCCCTACTTTCCAAAAATTTAATTGCGCTGTGCGTGGTAAAGAAATCATCACACCTGATATTTACAGGGGTGGTGATTGAGTTTGTGAAAAAGTGCAGAAAATTTGAAATTAAAAAATCCTGAAATCAGGAAAAATCCTGAAGGATCACAGCCCTGTAATTTAGTTCAGCCTATCCTTGGTTTGATATAAGGACTTTCCTTTTGTGATTGCCGGATCATCGCTACCAATATTGTTCAATACCATTACGCATGAAACCAGACAAATTTTAGCAAGAGTGGTGCAATTATTTAACTGATAAAAAATTTGATCTCAAAATATTTTGACAACAAATTATGTTTGTAAACACAGATATTACACAATTCTAAGTAAGAGTGAGAGGATGAAATTTTTTTTGTTTTAGCCTCTTAGATGGTGTCATAATGGATTTGCATCCAATATTTTTATCGTGGTGGATGCCGGAGCACTCAAATATTGGATGCCCAGTCCTTATGAAAACCATATAAGATGGCCAATAACAAAAAATCTTACATTTTTCTCTAAGTTCCTGTCATACTTAAACAAAAATCAAGCATCGCTTTTATTCTACATGGGGATGATTCAGTCTAGCATAAAGTACCAAAAATGGTATTTGTTTGGTGTTTGTTTTGATCATAAACTTCAAAATGTCTCTTGGTAAGTATTCTAACCATGAATCATTGCAAGTTGAAATTTGTATCCTCAAAACAATCTCTTGTCCTTTTAAACAATTACATGCTTCTTGCTTTTCATACCTCCTAAATCATAATGCTCTTCTAGTATCGTTTCATATCGTATTGATGGAAAATAAACGATTGATTGAGGAGACCTAATTCATGTTTCAGCTTATAACTTGAAACTTGACCCTCAGTATGACCTTTGACCCTTAGTATGTGACCCTTGACCCCCCGACATTATCATATGAAGGTTCCCAAGTGGCGTCTATGACCCATTTTTACTTTTCAATGAGAATCTTTCTCTGAAATTTAAAACAACTGCAAGACGGACGACACGGACACGATTCAAGACCGAATCTGAGGACTGGGTGTGGGGTTGGAGCAATCCTTCTAGGATACACAAAATTGGCTATTATTTGCTGTCAAGCTCTTATTTTTGTTGTACCTTCACATCGGAATTTTGCTCAAAATAGCAAAAAATTTCCTCCTGCCTCCCAAAATTCCTGGTGGCAGCAGTGACAGAAACAACAAGGCGAACTCGTATTTACTCGATGTGTAAATATGTCCCCCGCCCATGTCGGCGATACCTAACATGCCAAAATGCAACTGCAATGTATGAAAGTGTGCAATACTACCCAACAATGTTTACCTTTGTGAAATGACTCAAAGAAATTAAAATTCATCTTTGCAAAAATCCCTTAATTCACTAAATTTAGTAAAAATATGATAATTTATTCATTTGGCAAACACTTTTTTGAAAAAAATCCCAATCATGTAATCACATTTTAAAATTTGGGCCCTGTACAAGGTCCAGAAAGGGGCGAAACACTGACTTTTACCGTATGTTTTCACATTTCCAAGAAATCTAAACAGGCTGACAACGCAAAAGACTGATCCACATGCTTCAACCAGAACAAAAAACCTTCAATGAAAAATGGGGTACTACATATGTTTAATAACCCTTTGTTGTGGTAATACCTTTTGCCCTACCCCACCTACAATTACCACTGATTTTTTGCATTTAATTAGCTCATTTGATATTTAATTTGCCCGAAATATGCCCAAAATCTAATCAGGTCAAGAACTCCTCAGTCCTCTTCCTTCCACAAGTTACATTCATTATACGCCTTATTACGGAACTCCAGAAACTTGTACACAAGCCTTGCGGGAAAATTTTTCATAATTATGCAAATTAGATACTGAATTAGCATAGTTTACACCCAAATAAATCAGGTCGAGAACTGCATCAACCTGCTTCTTTCCACCAAGTTATATCATTCGTAGCCCATACGGAACTCCAGATCAATCGTACACAATATGGCCAAATGTGACCTTTTTGGTGCAATATTGACCGTTTTCCCTCCAGACAGACCCAGGGAAAGACCCTGGGGAAATGATTACATGGTTAGTAAGGGGGTTCCCCTCCTACAATATACCAAATTTTGGCTACTCTAGCTCATCCAGGAAAAAGATATGACCCAAATGTCAGGGTGTTAAACATTGTTATCACGGAACATACGGACATACCGACATCCTACCCCTGACCAGCCCAGGGGAAAGGACCTGGGGGAATGATATACATGGTTTAAGTAGGGGGTTTTCCCCTTATACAATATACCCAAAGTTTGGCTAATCTAGTAATCCCAAAAAAAAAAAAGATATGCCCAAATGTTCCAGGGTTAACATTTTATCACGGACATAAGGACATACATACGGACGGGAGGCCCCATTTAATAGTTCCCTCCGAACTGCGGTCGGCGGGGACAAAAATACCTGTTCTAAATCTGGCAGGTTTGTGTCATATTTGTTCACTGCATGGTCATTCCACATGATGCATTCAATGGTTGAAGTTACGGCTGGCTGCAAAGCACCTTAGAAAGAAATAATCAAATAGAAGAATCATTGACATAATTTCATTAAGTTTTATGTGGCCTGCTTGATAGCTCTTGATCAACTTCACAAAAGCCAACTTTAACGCCACTATCAGCGATCCATCCAAAGAGTCAAAATATTTGAATTTGTCGGAATAGTTTTAGAGTGAAGGATTACGTCTTTTTAGAATTCTGTTAAGTTAATTTTTACAACTGAAAATTGACATGGGAGTACTCGAACATCTGTGTTTCCATTATATGATGTGCATGAATTATGTGTTGTAGTGGTCTGTCATCGCATGACATTGCATATTTTTCCCTATGAATATTTTCCTGCGCGAAATTTATTCGTTTCTCCTAGGCACTATTTGTCCTATAACATCTAGGTCATGAAATATTAAGTCAGTGAGTAGGTCATTTGGGTGTGGCTATAGCGCGACTTTTGATCAGCTGTTATTACTGCCCAGCTCTCGACCTACAAACACCCGCTCTGTTAACCATTAGTTAGTAATTGTGAGCACTCAAGTTAGTCTCCTGCCTGTATTTGGGCTAGACACGAATAATAGTTCGTAGTATTTAGACAGGAGCTACTTGGTTCATTTAATGATATCTATATTGGACCTTGCTATATTTTGGGCCAAAGCATCGCGCTTGTGGTATATTTAGATGGTAGGCAAAATTCCTCATTTGTGCTCGCACCATGTGGGATGTGATTTGGTACGGAGTCTGCGACGAGGTGTCTGCACAGATCGACTGGCTGACATCATTGAGAAACCAGTTTAAATGGCTTTCACTTTGGACTTATCTACTATTGTGATGGGTGAACAACCGGGGTCTACGTTTAAGCGTCCTGATGGATTTCACAGGTGATTGATCTACTTTTATGAACAGTTGTTCTTATTTACATACGCACTTCAATAGCGCATTCACTTCAGAACTTTCGGGTAAACTTCGCAGATGTAATGTATTAATTTTACCTTCGTTAACGCCGCACAGATATGCCGACGACTTTGCATATTGGCAGAGTAGGCGACGGATTTGTACTAACATCGTAGTTTAATACGTCGCACACACGCGGTTAAATAATATAATTAGTTGGTCTTGTTTTGAGAGTAAGTATTGAAATTGGGTATCCAAGCTTGGTTATATCATAATGGTATTGAATCTTTAGAAGTGGCGTCCATTTATTAGATTCAGTTTAATTTTAATTACTTGAGTCACTTGTTGAATTATCAAAATTTTAGAATTCCATTTGAAATCACCATTTTTCCAAAGTATGGTGTAATATGATCACAATCATCCCTCTGTATGTGTGTGTAGTATCTGACTAATGTCATGTATTATTTAGTCAATATTTACTTTATGAATTTGTGGTGTTTAAAATTGAAACCATGATGAAGCAAAAAAAACAACCTGTCATATATTGTCACACAAGGAAATGAACGGAACATGACCGTTGATTAAGAATTAAATTTCTTGATAGTATATTAGTTTTTTTGTGTACCATCATTTTGGCGTTCTCCCTGCATCATATAAGGTTTTCATCAGGATCACAGATCAGACACTCGGTTTTCGAATCTCTACAAACAAGAGTCCACCGTGTCCTGTATGGAGAGAGAGTGATTTGTTCTATTGGGTTTTTGTTCTTATTAGGTTTTGTTCTTATTGGTTGTCCCCCCCCCCCAGTATAAGTCAGAAATGTTTAGGAGTAGCACCCCTGGTTTTGCATTATAGTTTCTTTACTGTCCTGCTCTTTCATTGACAACCACCCCCCAGGGGCACAAACAGACATTTTTCCATTGTGGAGATATTAATCATGAGAGTCCTCAACAAGAGCATAACTAAGATGTTTAGGATAGCACCCCGCGTGTTTGCATTTTGATAGCATGCTATAATTCTATACCTCTCACTCTGTCTTTGACACCACCATAGGGGTTACAACATTTTCCTTGTGGAGAATATTTATCTTCAAAAAAGTCCCCCACATGAGACAAGTAAGAAAACGTTAGGAGTACAGCAACCGTGCCACCCCCGGGTTTGCATTTATAGTATTCTATACTTTCCACTCTTTCATTTGATACCATCATAGCGTCACAACATCTTTCCATTTGGAATGATATTATCTTTTAAGCGTCCTCCAACATAATGCATAAACCAAGAAGATGTTTAGGAGTAGCCCCCGGTTGCATTAGAGATTCTTTATTTCCTGCCTTGCATTGACACCACCGCCATGGGTCACGAAACATTTTCCTTGTGGAGATTAAAAAATAATCATAAAGTCATGCAAAAATCCTTAATATTCCCTCAATTTAGTAAAATATGAAAATTTATTCAATTTTGGCACACCTATTTTGACAAAATCAGGTGACCAACATTTTAAATTTGAGTCCCCTACAGTCCAAAAGCATTGAATGCCAAGTTGCGTATTTTCACATTTCCAAGAATGTAACATCAGGCTGGCAACCCAAAGACTGCCCCAAGTGCACAACCAGAACTAGAAAAAACCATTTCACAATGCGGTTCTCGAACCACAAACGGCCCCGCCCGTCGCGATAGTACATGGAGGGGATATAATTTTAGATCACAGGGAGAATTGCGATTGAAATAAGTGGTTCTGAAACCCTGAGGCTGCTGCCATAGCAGTTGCAAATTGACCGCCTATCAAATGGTGACTACATTGACCATACAACTCTTTGTAGTTTTTGACCTTAGAATGACCGGCCTCAACAACTGACCGTTTAATGATCTTCACATTTTTTCGGTTTTATAATGTTGACCACATCCACAAAGTTCATGACCATACAACAGCAGATGTTGAGTTAGTTGACCGTGAATACCCCACGACCTTGAAATAACTTCAATTTTTTGGCAATAAATGCGTATTAAACCCATCATTTTTCATTAACTACTACCATGTGGATGATTTGACTCTTGGATGACCCCAAATGACCTAAAATGGACCACAACATTGTTGGCCCTGAATTGGACCACACGCACCAAGTTCATCACCTACCACATACTTGTATTTGACCTTGATGACCCCGCACGACGCTTAAATGACTTCAAATTGTTTTGGCACTGAATGCTGACCCACACCCCCAAGTTTCATCATCCCCTAAACCAATACTTAGTGTTTGACCTTGATGACCCGACATGACCTTGAAAGACTTCAAATGTTTTCGGTACGGAATGTTTACCACAACCCACCAGTTTCATCAGCGCACCACAATGACAAGGGCTATAGGCAATTTAATCCCATTTTTGACACGCTTTGAGACCTTTGACCCCTGCCACATGCCCCACCTCCCCACTCATCCAACCGCCTACTTGGGACAGCTATGGTGGAAGATGGATACCCTATTGCTTAGATAACCAAAGATACGGTTTACAAGGCTTATACAAGATGCCTATTTCTGACCACATTTTGACCCTATTTTTGACCATATTTGACGACCGTTGAACCTAGTCCACATGACCCCCCAACTTTTAACATCCCAGGCCAAACGCCTACTTGAGTTGCATCTGTGTTGCGAAGATGACAACCCACACTTGCTTAGTAGTCCGCGATATGCTTGGGAACAACAACGCACCATCACACGCACAACACACACACACATCGCACACACGAGCAGGGCATTTCATAGTCCCCCTTTGCCAACTAAAGTTGGCGGGACCAAAAACAGGTCACTTGAATCTAGCTAGTATGATGTTAATAATACCTTTGTTGTGGGGATACTCTCCCACCCCTCCCCCCCCCCCTTTATAAGTCTTCTTGTTTTGTACACCTGTTTTGTACCCCACCAAATCACACACAGCAGCCCTCACTGCCAATAAACACACGCTGACCTATTTATTGTAAGGTAAACCACTCTGAATCAAATTCGTTTTGAAGGGTAGTATTTCACACACTGACCATTGACAACCCGAGAAATTTTTGTTGAAAGGACCAGCCTTTAGCAATTAGTTGCAAATTTTAAAATAATCAAAGAATGAGCCCCTTTAGTGCCCACATGCATTTTTGACACAAAGTTATGATTCCCACAAAAGGGATACCGCCATAGTAGTCTCATGTGCGAAGGAATTTTGTATCCAATGTACTATTTAAGGAACAGCAATTACACATATTTAATTAAGTCAATTGCATCAAACAATGCCCCTTTAATTGACCCACGCACTTGACCGCAATTTTGATTCATACAAAAGATGTACGGCATAGAAGTCTCATGAGCGAAGGAATGTTGCATATCCATGTACCATTTCATGATACAAGCAATTATTTATATTTAATTTAGATCAGTTGTGGATCAAAATGCCCCTTTAAAATCCAAAAAAGCCCCATGCACTTTGACCCCAATTATGATTCACCCAAAAGATGCATGCATAGTATTCTTTTCATGCAGGGAAGGAATTTTGCCTATCCGATGTACGGTTTTAGAGACAACAGTCATTAATGCATATTTAATAGCTCATTTGCCATACCTAAGCCGAATGTAATCACACACTTTCAAATTGCAAAAAGATGCACACCATGGTAGGTTTCATGCAGTAAGGAATTTGTCTGTATCCAATGTACCGTTTCAAAATTATAGCAATTACGCTAATTTTGCATATTAATTTAGCTCAGTTGCATACTTAATTTGCCGAAATAGGCCCGAGAACTCTCAAAGCGCCAGCTCCCTTCCACCAAGTTCAAACATCAATCATAACGCCTTATGGAACTCCGAAAACTTGTACACAACCTTGGCGGGCAAATTTTCGTTAATGATGCAAATTAGATCCCTTAGATTGGCCACATTTTACGCCCAAAATCTATCAGGTCAGAACTTGTGGACCCCGCTTCTCCACCAATTACATCATCATACCCTACGGAACTCCAGATAATCGTACACAACGTGACACGGACCGCCAGACACACAGCATGACAGACCGACGGACAGACAGATGACGGGACGGACAGACAGACACAGACGGACGGACAGAACAAAAATGATTACGAGTCTCCCTCTCTGTCTGAACACAGTTCCGGCGAGACAAAAAATAATTTTACGAGTGGTTTATAATGTCATGAAATTTGAAAATTGCTACAATTAGTTGCAATAGAAAAACACACAGAACTGGGTTTTCTACGTCAGAAACTGTCAAAGTAAAAAGCTGCAGGAAATTGTTTGCCTTAGCAAAAAATGAAGATGGTATAATAACCCGATGATTTATAAATGGTATCTTTATCAGTTTCGTTAATCAGCAAATTTCATAAAAGAAGAAAATGGTCAATACAGCCAGTAGAAGCATGGCCATTGGCTGCGTTTTTCTTTCCTGACTATAGATCATATTTATTGATTAACTAAAATGCAGCCTTCCATCTTCCACGGAACAAAGAAAATAGTCGGTCACTTGTCGCGGAATGCAAGAATAAATTAATTGCATGCTAGACGCAAAATACGCTGGAAATGCAATTTTCTTGTGAAGTGAGACCTTCATTGTGGGGAAAGTGCTACGAAACTGTTCGTTTTTTCAATCATATCAAACAATTTCTAGCTATTTCCTACTTACAAAACCACGCACACGCTTAATAATGAATAATCTTAAATTTAAGGATAGGCAGTTTTAACACTTGACCTGTTTTCTTCTGGTAAGTTTATTTTGTTTTTGATTTTTTTCTCTCTCCAACGAGGGGGCGTGCGCCGAGTACGCCCCTATGTAGATCCACCAGTGGACACCATACAAAATCACCACATTGGTGGAAAGTGGATTTTTTAAAGGGAAATTACACGAATTTCCTTTTTTGTTTAAATAAAGCATTATTAAACAATGCCCAAGATCAACTAATTTGACTAAAAGGTTTTAAGAGGTTTTTTTGGTGAATTTGTAGGTGCTGACTAGCACAGCAGTAGAACGACCCTAGCTCCTATATTATCCTAAACTGTCTCATCTGTCACCTTGAGGAGGAGGATCTTCTACCTTAGAGTCAGTGCAGGTTTAGAAAAAATCATGGTACCATCGATATGATTTTTGCTGTTCGTCAACTCCAAAAGAAGTGCCAAGAGCAAAATTTAGAACTTATCTAACCTTTGTCGATCATACAAAGGCATTTGATTCAGTCTGCCGTGAACCAACAAACTCCTGGTAAGCCCTATGTTGAACCAACAATCACTGTCAATAATGAAAAGCTTCCTGCTGCAGACAACTTCACCTACTTGGGGAGTACCCTATCCCGTTCCGGCTGCGAAACTTGCACTGTCTACCAACGACATTCCAGATTTCTGAATCGCTTCCATCTAAACTGCTTGAGGAAGGTTCTCAGGGTTAGGCGACAAGTCAAGATTCTGGACACAGAAGTTCTTACTCGCTCCAACATGATGAGTATCCATACCATGCTGATGAAATATCACCTCAGATGGTCCGGTCATATGGTCAGAATGGAGGATTCTCGTATTCCAAAACAGATCTTCTTTAGCGAACTACACTCTGGGAAACGGTCACGTGCTGGTGCTCCTAAGAAACGATACAAGGACACTTTGAAAGCTTCTCTCAATTGCTTTGATGTTGATCCAGAGAACTGGGAAGTGCACGCTCAGCAATGCGACTCATGGAGTGCAACCATTACCAATGGTGCAGTTACCTATGAGGCAAAACGCACTCAACAAGCAGAGTTGATAAGACAGCAAAGAAAGTAGCACAACAACTGCAAGTAGCACAACAACTGCTACCTCCTCATCCAGTGTTATCTGTTCAGTGTGTCACCGATCTTTCCGTGCCAAAATTGGTCTTTTTAGTCACACATACACTTCCGTCACATCTTAGTGTTGTCATGGTCAATATCTTTTAAGATGGACGAACTGCTCACATAGTTCCCCACTCCTCAAACTCCCGTACAAAGTTCCCGTCATCCTGCAGTTTATGAACCCCAGTCACAACATCCCGCCGTATTCTTAACTTTTTCTCATTCATAACTCAAGTTCCCGCCAAATTATGTAGCTCATGTAGTTCCCTTTTTCTAAATAATAAAAAGGCAATCTTTAATCCCGAAACTTTTCCCTAATTTTAATATTTTTCTTCTCAAAAATGTTCCCAGTGTCCTAACCAGTAGTTTGTCGTACATACCACAACCAAAGCAAAACGAGAGCATCAAGGATGCTGT
>JAMKCH010028795.1:0-56340 GCA_023653785.1 Ophioderma brevispina | reverse complement strand
CGGACAAATCAAATACAACATAATACACTTTATTCGGGAAAACAATCAACGCTATACACGAATCGACGGGGAAGCCTCGAATGAAGGACACCCTACGTCCGCCGCCCATTACTGGGGGCATCACGGGCACCAAACACACGTACAACACGGCCGCATATTGCTTAACGAACGAAATAATAAGCCCATAATCATGATAATAATAAAATTTACAACCTACCTTTTTTGCAATTGTAACAAATTTCACCGTTTATTTCCAGGGATTGATGGAAGGATGATTTGTAGGGACTGTCCTTAACGGAAACAGGCAGTGTCTACTGTTGTTGCAAAATTGAAGGTCTCTCGCCCCACTTGGGAGAGGAACTGAAACGCTTATTTTGGAGAATACGTGTTAAAAATTGGTAATAACAGCCCGCGTGAGAAAAGAAAAAATAATTTTTTTCGTTAAATTCAAACATCAGAAAAAAATAAAGTAAACAATAGACTGTTGATATATTCCGGTACGTGAAAACTTGAATAGTCCCAAGACCGATCGTTATTTGCTGAAAAACGTGAACATCTCCGATGCGGGTTGGTGGGTGCCCATGTGATCGATTTCGGAGATCTGAACTAAATTGTCTCGTTGTGCATGGAATGTGCTACGCTTGGATTATCAGTACACGTGAAAATGACCGGGATGGGTACAATGTGGTGAGTAGATGAAATGGATACGATGATTATTGTTCATTTGTGTCTTTAGCGAGTGAATTCGCACGCAGTTGTTCGTTTCCATTTTTGTAACTTTTATACGCTATTTGGCAGCCACGAAATTGAAATTTTTCTGAGCCGCCCATGATGAATATACAAATGGATAACAGTGAAATAGTGTTGGTTTTGCCGTCAGAACTGACCACAATTATCGCTTCTTTGTGTACCACGTACAACGTACGCGGTGTAAACGAGGGAAATGCAGAAGATGCCCCCAGTCATGTCATGGCGGATGGTGAGGGACGATAATAGTCGACGTCGTATTCGTGTATACTTATCCACCAACAAGGTTGACCACTGCAGACTCACAGCAGAACTAGAAGAAGAAATTCCAGATATTTGCATGCGACGGACGTAAAGTATGTAATAGGATCGGCACACGTACCAACGTGATCACTAACATTGGTTTTAGAATTATTTTTTTAAAGACCTTTTTAAAAAATGTAAAGCTCCCACTCTTTCAGCAACATTGTCACCCAAGACTTCATATATTTCTTTTAAAATTTTACCTCTGTCCCACAAAAAGACTTAAATTTGTCAAAAATTTTAAAATGGTCAACCCTGCCATTGAACTATTTAATTCATATACAAATTAGACAGTCGTTTTACTTCAGAACAGAGTATATATCATTCACCGTATTATCGTAAAATTCACATTCTATAAAAAGTGTGCGCCCAGGTAAAGGTCACAAAACAGGGGAAATGCAACTAGTACTACTAACATGAGATCTGTATGTCCGACTATGGTTTGAAAGCCCCTGACCATATGACCTGTGTTTGACATGCAGGTAGAACAAGCTGAGGGTTATTATCCCACGGTTTCAGGGGGACCCAAAAAATCAAAAGTCATCTAGAGGTTAATTTGCGTCTTAAAAATGCCGGAAACCGTAAACTAATAAGGGTGGCTGATCCAATCAAATCCAGCCATTCCTGTTTCCTAAAAAAATGTCTAAGAAACCTCATAGTAAAGGTTGCTGATCCAATTAAAATCTAAACGATGTGGCCTAGAGGCCTCACTACTTAAAGCAATTAAATCATCCAACTATGGATAGTGAAAGATTTGAAAACGTTTTTTATTAATAACATTCAAAATGAAAACATTTTAAATGGGGCATTTGCGTGATCAACAGCATAGTCTGATTTACCTAAAAGAAATTAATAATTATGTAAGAAAGATGAATTTTTATATGTTCATGCTGAACCGTGAATCAAGCATTACAAATTAAAGCAATAGATCATCCTTATACATGTAAGTAACCTTCACATTACAATACATGGATAGTCCTATTGACCCGACCTTTCTCTTTTAAAGGATTTTATTTATTATTTATGATATCGCTCACGACTTGCTACATATGGTGCCAAACGTTTAAGCATCCGTTCATTCAATGCACTCATGGCTCAAGCATTACAAAATAAAAAAAATATATATTCATCTTACTAATACTTTCACATACCAATTACATGGATATTTCCTCTTGACCCACCCTTTCCTTTTTAAAGGAATTTTTATTTATTATTATTGATATCGCCCACGACTTGCTACATGTGGTGCCCAACGTTTAAGCATCCGTTCATTCAATGCACTCATAACGATTTAAAGACGCGGTTAACCAGCAAATCACTGTAAAATTTCTCAGGAACATTCGCTGATATTGCCCTGTATTTCTACTCTTTTGAACACTAATATCTTTTTGTAAATGTACGTTCAGGTTTTCGCTGGGCCTATCTTATTGAGTACATATCGATATGACGTAAAATTGCACAACATTTCATAAACTATCACACATGTAGATTTTAGAGGAAATAATCGGCACGAATATTTCTGCAACACTGCTATTTGAAAAGTAGGTCAAAACCCAAGCGAATAGGGCGGGTAGCCCGCAGGCTACCCTCGCCCAAAAAGCACTAAAAGCGGAATAAGCGGAATTGACACGGAGCCCAAACGTGACTTTTTATCTCATTGTGCAAGGCTTTATAAAGTAGATAGTGAAATCAATGTCAATTCCCATAAAGACTAGCAAGCGCTTAGGCTATATATGTATACATTGATTATGGGTATTGCGTCCATATGTGTTTATTGCGTTTATGTCTCGTCTAGGCAAAAACGGTATCATGTTTCTTTTTTGCCTTTGTTTAATCAACCGAACAAACTTTTATGATAAAAAAGAAGAATGGTACGAAGATAGTCACTCGCACAGTCCTGTACGCGCCTCGAAAGCATTGTTGACCAACAAAGAGATTTCTTCAACGCAATTATAGCGAGTTCTGACAAGTCTTAATACCACAGTCTGTACCTCGCAAAAGTCCCGGAAAGTGTCCTAGTTACCATGTCAACATGTAAGGAATAAACCGCGACCTTATAGACGAAGCTACACAAAATAATGAAGCGTGCAATAAACAATGGAGAATACAATAATAGGTTGGATACTCAAACAAAGGGACTCTGTAGTTCGTGAGACCAGTATTGACCAACGAAGAGGTTCTGTTGGTACTGCATCTGGGCATGTGAGTTCGGGTTTTACAGAGTGGTTAAAAAGTAAACCCAACTTTAATTTAAAGTGAATGCTTATTCTCTTCAATTTTAGAGAATTCGTGTTTACCTGGTGTTGGTAAGGTGTTTCGCAATAATACTGGAAAAAGCTAGGTCAGTCTTACTGTATCTCAAGATATGGCATATTAAAAATGGCATTGACGTGTACAAAGCTGGCTTCATAGAAATCATATAAAACGCTGCAAGATATCAAGGAGGGACCAGGAAGCATTCAATATTTGGGTTGGTGATGACATCATTTGAGGTATCATTGATTTTTCAGAGAATAATAGAAAATTCCAGGTGACTGGTGTGAATCTATTCATGATACTCACTGAAAATCAATAGTTTCACTAATGATGTCACTGGTAGTGTATTCTTTTTTCTGGCCCTGTTTAGTGGAATGGAATGTCCCATAAAGATTTGGAGTAGGTTTATCATCTCATTTCCTGGGACCTTTAACACTAATAGATACGCTTGGGACAATTCTTGGCTAGCAACATGGAACTTATTTTCCTCTTGATAAATGGAAATGGTAGATACAGATTGAAAATGTTTTTTCTTAGTAAGCTGTTCAAATCTGAAACTAAACACAACTATAAACACAAAAAGTAAGTCCCCCCTCTTAACAGCTTAGGTAGTTTAGAGCTGACTGCCCCGGGAGAAGTCGAGACACCACCGATGTCAGCATGTGGGTACATACAAACAGATCCCCGTGTTGACGGGAAAAGCGTATCACCTGCATTGCGGTGCTGGGCGGTGGCTTGTGCTCTCATTTCTCTAATTCCATTTTTCTTTGGCTCGCCTGGCCATTACGTAAGTCATGTTTTACCTGTAATCCTTGTAATAAGTCCCATCTATGTGTTAATAGTTCGAAGAACCTACTTCGATGACGGATGAAGAGTTCTTGATCTCTCAACGGCAAAAGTTGATTCCAACTGTCAATAGGACGGTAATTAACACATCGCGTAGATCAAATAACAGACGGCAATGGTCAACGTGTTCCACGTCAGAGGCGAGCTACAATAGTATTCGGCTGCTGATATGTCCGGAACCAAGCTGCTGAGAGTCGATCACCCGTTCAGTTGCCAGAAAGATTTTGATTCTTAAATGGAAGGCAGATGGGCTGCCGTTTACCAGCGGGCCAGCGGGAACTCGGCATACCATCACGAATTGTTGGTCCTGCTTTCAAACCCTTCGTCATATCAACTTACAATGTTCGCACCCTATACCAAACAGGGAAAACACATCAACTTTTTGTATGGGTTGTCCTTGAATTACATCATTGGCATTCAGAAGCCTCACCTTACTAAACCTAATGCAACTGATGAGCTGTGGTCAGATGATGGGAAGTGGGTACTTGTCTACGGCTCAGCCACAGACAAAAATAAGGAGGGGTTGGAATAGTTATGTCTACACACATCGTCCGCATAGACCAAGGCGACTTCAATGCTAGAGTTGGACTTGACAGCCACTCATCACATCCAGCAGTCATTTTTTTTTTTTTTTTTTTTTTGGCAGATGGGCTGCCGTTTACCAGCGGGCCAGCGGGAACTCGGCATACCATCACGAATTGTTGGTCCTGCCTGCTTTCAAACCCTTCGTCATATCAACTTACAATGTTCGCACCCTATACCAAACAGGGAAAACACATCAACTTTTTGTATGGGTTGTCCTTGAATTTACATCATTGGCATTCAGGAGCCTCACCTTACTAAACCTAATGCAACTGATGAGCTGTGGTCAGACAAAAAATAAGGAGGGGTTGGAATAGTTATGTCTACACACATCTACAAAACCCTGCAGAGTGTGCAAGTTGTCTCCAGCAGATGCTTTTTATTCTACATTTACTGGCCATCTGGATCAAGTCAAACGCCATAACGTACGCATAGACCAAGGCGACTTCAATGCTAGAGTTGGACTTGACAGCCACTCATCACATCCAGCAGTCATTGGACGCCACTATCATGATACCACCAATGATAAAGATGAAGACTATATATAAGGTTCTCTATATCAAAATATCACCAGTCCAAAAAGAAGTGAAGGAAGCTTAACCCCTTGCTCAATGAATCACACAAAAGGAAGACGACTGCGGTACTTGAAAATAGCTGATGAGCTGGGAGACCACACCACCACATAGAAATGTGACCAATGGATGTACACTGATTCATTGACTCCATCATATAACGGCGCTATTGATAGGTAAATCCACCCGGTATGTCTGGGACAAACGACTTCAGATTCCCTTTTTTATCTGGAACTGCAGTGCTATTGTTATTGTCCATGAAGTTGAAAAGCTTCCAGGTGTTATCACCGCCCGATTTAGATTGAGCTGTCCTTGTTCATGAATAAGAAATCGAGCTTCTACTGTGAGTTCAATAACGTTGACCGTATATTTCATCATTTATTTAAGGAACGATAAACAGAAGTCATGAAAGAAATGCTGCTTGTTAAGCTGTGACCTAACATCTTGTTGAAGAACCAAGATCTATAATAACTTATTGTTGGACCTCCTTATCTCTTAAATTTACCAAGTTTGTAAAAGAAAAAGAGTGAAAGGTATCCAGCGACTTATGTGAAATATAACGCAAAATGATACCATAAACATTAAACAATACTGCTTTTGGAAATAATCTCAGCGATGTTCGGCACCGGTTTACCTGCATTTCATATATGTCGATGAGTCTTCTTCTTGCGTATGAGGCAGCAGCTAAATATGTTGTAGATGGTGAGCCAGCTCACTGTTGATTGGTTGGGGCTTGAGAAGTCTATGTCCACCGGTGGACGAAAGGTAGGGCACTCATTGAGAATGCGATCCGCAGTCTGTGATGGAGAACCACATTGGCAGGCTGGAGATGGCCGCAACCCCCATCGGTACGTATTGCTGTTGAAGCGACCCACTCCTGTGCGAATCCGGTTTAAGGTGACCCATTCCTTGCGTGGAAGATTGCTACCAGGTGGTATAGTTCTGTCATAGGTGTAATAGTGAGTTGGTCTGGTCTTGAAGTGTCTAGCCAGGAAGTATTCCATGTCTTGAATGGGGAGCTGGAGATTCGGGGCTGGAGAGTTTAGCAGCGTGTCGACAGAAAGGTCTACGAGAGCACAGTCTCTGTCTGCCGAGCTGGTGTGATTCTTTGACAGTGTTATGCAGCAGGTGCTTGTTGTCCAGCAGAGCCTTATTCACTAGTTTCTGCGTGTGGTGTTCTCGCCGAAGCACTGCAGGTGCAATGCCTGAAAGCACTGGTGGAAACTCAGATGGGGTATGACGGAGGCAACCAGTAATGGTTCTCAAGGTCTCGTTGAGTACTGTGTCCAGCTTTTTTGGACGAGAGCTGTTGCACCATGCTGGGGCGGCATATTCAGCAGCGCTGTAGATCAGAGCCAAGGCGGCGGTGCGTAGAGTCGTTGGGCTGGCACCCCATGAGGATCCAACAAATCGACACAGGAGATTATTCCTCGAAGATACCTTGGCGCATATGGACTCGAGGTGCTGCCGGTAAGTAAGCTGCCGGTCAAGCTTCACTCCCAGATAGGTTGGTGTAGGATTGCATGGCAGAGGCGCTCCATTGATTTGATTTGAAGCTGGCGATGAGGCTCTTTGGTGCTGAGATGGAAGGCAGTAGCGGTGGTCTTGGCTTCGCTCAGCTTTAGTCTCCAGGTCTTGAGATATGCTGAAAGTAGGACCATATCTGATGTAAGTGTGCTTTCTACTTCTGTCCAGCTGCTGTCTGAGTGGATAAGGGCAAGATAGTCGGCGTAGCAATATTGTCTAGACGTTGTTTGAGGTAAATCGCTGAAATACAAGTTAAACAGCATGGGAGCCAGTACAGATCCTTGTGGTACTCCGTTCCTCAGACGACGCAGACGACTACTCTGCCCATCACTGGTTTTAAGAATAAAGCTACGGTTTGCAAGCATGTTACATATGAATTGTACAAGGTGATTATCCGTGATGGTCCTGAGAAGCTTGAGTGTCAGGCCCTGGTGCCACACTGCGTCGTATGCTGAGTAAGTTTCCACCAAGTGAACGCCCTGCCTTACGATCTTTTTCAAAGCTTTCCTCAATATCATTTTTTGAGTTTTTTCAATCTGGTGGACCAGTGCTCCGTCCACGGCGAAATCCTGACTTTTTCGTCAAGGCAATGGGGTTCGACTACGGGCTCCAGCCTGGCCAGTATGCATCTCTCAAGTGTTTGATGAGACACACTTAGTGATATTGGTTACGGTAGTTCGTAGGGTTGTTTTGTTTGGGGAGTGCGATGATAGTAGCTTCCTCCAGATCTTGAGTAGGGACTGGTTGGTAAGGAACATGTCGATGAGTGATCTTCGATTTCTGCCAATAGCGCGGTAATGGAATAGAAATGGATTACGCGCAGAGTTACGGGTTTGGTTCTCTACAAAAGATTGTTTAGGTCACAGTCTGACAATCATATTTTCTTTCATACTTTTTGTTCATCTTCGTTTCCCTTCCCCTTTTCGAATAAATATGAAATATAGGGTCAAAGTTAATTGAACAAAAGGTTTATTCGTGGACGAGACGGCATTCTGTGTTCTACATCATAAAAATAATATCGCAATCTAAATCGGGGTGGTATTACCCTCCTGACATCTTTTCAACTGCATGTGCTCTGCACCATCCTATGCACTACTTTGTACACACATGCGGATTTACTTATCAATAGCGCCCATAGTCATGTGACTCATATGCAGATCGTCGGAAAAATTTAAATGACTTTAATTCATTTTCAAGAAAATGTGCTATACTAGAACCTGAGAAGAACACACTTAGAAACTGATTTCTTTCTGTAATGTTAGAAGTTTATTTCTGAAATATTATTACTTCCAGGGGTACGCCACCTTTAATTCCGAGCATCTTTTTTTCCATTTGGCCCGTTGACCTATAATAAGATACTGGTTCAACAATACATGTACACTGTGTTGTACATAACTGGGATGGCCGTTTAATTACAGATATGATAATGGAAATGACAGACCAATTTTATGTTAGTAGCCCATCTGTAGGGTGTATTTGTATGCTTGTCCAATATCACCTTTGGGTTTAATAAATGAAAACTTAAAAAAGGTCATTGACATTAAAGAATTCTAATAAATCTGTAAAACTGAAAGCATTTACAACATTTCGTGTAAATTGCCGGTGATTTCTAACAATGCATACCTTGTGGCTCAGAGGTTTTGCCGCAGAGGCAGTTGCACTGTTAAAAATCTCGGTAATTGTACACATACTTTTGTAATACTTGTAAGGCGTTGTCAGAATGCCTTCTTAAGAACCAACTATCTTTTGGAATGTAGACATTCCAAGACTGCGGTCACCTACAAATGTTACAGCTTTTCAAAGGGGCTTCGTCAACTTACAGGTGAGAGCTAGTAGTTCTTAAGTGTCCCGAACCTCCTAATCTTTTCGTATTGTGCAGATAATTTTGTATCCTTACGAAGACACGGCGCCATCGACAACCATCAAACCACATTTTGCAGCATTATCTGGCAATTTCAGTAGAGATACCTATACCCTAATAGAGTGTACAGCGTATTCAACAGACAAGTTTTCTAACTAGATGGGCTGCTGCTCATAGAAGGGCACATTCTGTTTGAGGCCACCTGTATTAACACCCGTGAAGTAGAGGAACTGTTACAAATTTGATGTCGTTGTGTAAAGAATGAATTACCCGAACAGTGAAGCTAATCGTCTACACAACCAAACACTGTTTTCCATAACATCAGTCCTCAATTTCCTTATCATGACAAAGGCCTTTTTTCTAAGGTCTCCTTAAGTTACTTAAAGGCAATAGCAACACATTCTTTGAAGGAAAAAACAAACTAATCAAAATTTGAGATTTTTGCGAGTGTGTTGTAATTGTACTCATACTCCCCGCGAATGGTAATGCTCAAAGTGCGTACTGTTCATAAAAGAAGGCGATTTTGTAATTAGAATCGGGAATTCCCCATTCTAATTTCACGAAGGAACTGAAACGGCCCAAAAATTTCTGTCCGTCCATCGAGTAAACAGTGTCACCTCTCGAAAATTGCCTTTGCCTTTTCCGGAACCAACGAACAACTAATGATGAGCGTCTATACTTACATGTTGTCTATTTCCTATCTTTTCATCGTGGAAGAACATTTCCAGCCGCCCTGAATGATTGTCAGTATCCGATTTAATTATCAATCCTTATTACAAATTCCTTCTTTTTGCGATATATGACTTGCAAGTTTTACCATTCACAGGTATTAGCCCTGGAGCTAGCACACATTGTAAAAAACATCTCAAGTACAAAACGGTTGATGATTAAATAGGTCGACAGCATTGACAGGAACCCGGGAACGCGATTCTTATGCGCAAGTGGTGCCTTAAGAGAGGTGACCAAGACAAAGATTGTACAGGGGTCAAATTTTAAATTGATCAAATTCATGTGAAGTATACCATATTATGTGTCAAACCATAAGGATTCAGAAAAAGGTATCGTTTTAATATGTACAGGTCAAGTTTAAAGAGGGCTAAAAAAAACAGCCAAAAATCAAAAAAAAGGATCAATTTCAGTTGTAACAGGGGTAAAATTTACAATTGCTCCATTTGGATAAAAAAAGGATGCAAATATTGGTGGAGCTCAGAGGAGTAAAATCAGGACTAGTTTGAGGGGGGGGGGGGGGGGGGGGGGGTGTCCAATGCTTGCTTAAGCAAAGGAGGGGAGTAACAAGATCAAGCCCATTGAATGCATATGGACGTGACCTTCTGTGACCCCTACCTCGGGAAAAAAGCTAAAAGCATTTTAGACCAGTTAAAACTATTCTCTTATTTTAACCTATGAACGCCACCAATAATTTGACCATTTTTATCCAAATCGGTGCAAACTTTAAAATGACCCCGGTAAACTGGAGATTGACCCTTATTATTGATTTTTGCTTGTTTTTAGACTATAATCTGAAACTGTAGGCTGACCATATTATAAACTATGCCTTTTCTTATGGTTGACACATAACATGGATGGGCTTTTCAACATGATTGGATCCAATTAAAAAATTGACCCCTGCACAACTTTTGTTTTGGAACACTCTCCTGCCGGGGCGGGTGGGGGGGGGGGGGGGGGGTGGGGTGGTTTTTTTTTTTTTTTTTTTTTTTTTTTTTTTTTTGAGGCACTTAAGAATACATGTTTCAGGGGTCCCTGTAAGTCTGTCAAATATCGTCGTGGTACGACAGTGTCGAATCTGAATTTTTTGGTCAAATGAGTTAATAGTTGATTCTGGCTGTGATTTTATGTACTCTTTTAATTGTACCCAAAAATAAAAGGAAATACTCTCCTAACCAAAATAGCCGCAGTCGAATAACACCCATTTGTATAAAACGGGTTTCACAAAACAATCGAAAACGTATTCGTAGCTTTCGCGTGTCAAATATCTCAAGCACACAGATAATTTGCGGACCGAATACGTATTCGCTGGGACAAAAATTGCTACTCAGTGATCAAAATCGACGAATAGGTCTGTCAAGATTAAGGCAATTCGTGACATTTACCTTTATTAATGAGGGATTGGTCATGTTATTTCAACATTTAATTTTTGGTTTTAATTATGTTACTGTACTCAATGAAACCTATGGTCTGTGCGTCCGTGAAACTATCCAGTTTTGTAGTTTTAACATTTGTGACAAATAAACCCAAATTTATCACGTTTAGGGGGGACATAGGGAAATCAACCATCGTATTACCAAAGGGGAGGATTTACCACCAGGTTAAAATTTTCTCCCGGTGACCAAAAACGTTAAAAAATTTCGTTAAGTCGTCCAATTAATTATTTAAAAAAAAAACCATCCTTCTGCCTCATTTAGCGAAAACAAATGTGAAGGTAGCACAGTCACCCCAGGGGTTAGCGTCGAAGTTGATTGGTGGGGAGTGGTTCTTTACCTCTACTTACCCCTAATTGAAAATGCATCCTTCTGATGGTCAGTTATTCCATATTCTGCAATAATGAGCCGCTATGCATTTTCTTATCATTTATTTTCATTCATCAGCATTACAAAATACAAATAAATAGGCATATTACCTTACAAACATATACAACAAAATAAGTCAACTCATATTTCTAATAATTTAAAAACAAAAAATAAAGGTTTTGAAGTATCATCTATAGGGTTCATAATGTAATCCTCGGGCGGAAAAAAAATAAAAATAATTGGGCGCCATTATTAATTTTTCGACCTCGGGCAATTATTCGCCTATAAATGTCACTGAGTACCCTTTACTTTTTCATTTTGTTTTAATATTGTGCACTGTATGGGGTGGGGGGGTTGTCTCTAAAATCAAGTTGATCTAGTCATTGATATCATTTTGCCAAACCCCCGCCATGAAAACCATATACCTACCTTTTATGAAAATTTAATTTTTTACATTTTATACTCTGATGTGTGGCTGTGGAAATAGACCCAAATTTTGCCAAGTTTGAACTTTGACGTCATTGTGACGTCATACTAAGTTATGGTGGAAGCAAAAGAAAACGGAGGACCAAAGGCTATCACTTGTACCAACATCAACATCATCTATTGCTTTATCAATAATCCATTTCCGGGTGGTTTACCACCCCACCCCTTAGTAAACCGTGTTGCAAAATAACTTGGTAAACAATATGTAAAAGTTTATTTTCTTGGTGTTAACTGGATATTCTTTCTGCAAACTAATTACTAATACATCATTTCAAAAACTCGCCTCTCAGGAACAAATTGCTCTTTTCTTTGGGAAGTTGTTTGCTAACAAGCTTTAGTGCCTCAATTGTTTAGATTATGTTACATTTATACTATTTAGTATATTACCCATGTACTGTTTAATTTCGTTCTCAAGTTGGTATATATTTAAGCGTATACATTCTTTACAAATATGGCAACTATATCTGTCATTTGAAACATTTAAGAACGAGACAATATGGTGTTTATAGTTGTATAGACCCACTTTTATCCTCCAAAACCGTTTCATTTTATGAACTTCCCGCTTACATTTTTAAATTAAGCTCAATTTGAACAGTTCTACCAATATTTATTGTGTTTGGCACACATGCATACTTTTATTATTTTGTTTTTTTAATATAACATGCACTACAATGTGTGTGTTCCTTCTACCGTATTTTACACCTGAAATTATGGTTTTTTTTTCTGCAAAATTAAAAACAATTGGGCGACTAATTAAAGATATTAATTTTAAGGAGCCAAATTTGTAAGAGGTTGTAATTTTCTGAATCGTTTGTTCCATCGTTGTAAGTCTGCGCTATATTTTACACGAAGATAATGCAACAGTGAATGTTTCCCATTTTAACCGCTCCTGGAAGTCGTTTGTATACATTTTGCACTGTTTGTAGCATCAACACAACAATAGACAATCGTCATCGTCGTCGTCGTGGTCAATCATCATCATCAGCAAAAATCATCATCATCATCGATCAGTACATCATTGTCGTCGTCAAGCGTCGCTGTTTCCTTAGTTCATCGTTATTGCCACCCTCAAGCTCGATCGTTATTCTTATCATCGTGCATCATCGTCATCAATCATGTTAAATAGTGAAAACCGCTATCTAGAGTATACACACCATACCACATTATAAATCAACGGGTTTCATGCAGACGAATACGTATTCGACTGCACACCTTAGAACACAAAGCACCGAATCAAACATTTGGGTTTTGACAACTGTCGAACTCACGTTTCATTGGCCCATTGTGAATCAGATAACAGTTGTTTCTTGGTATTTTTAAATACTGTCGTTCATTAGTAAACATTCTGTTTAACATCCTTCCACTTAAAATTACCATATCCTTTTAATTCATTGTAATTTACACACATCATAAGTAACGTCAAACTTTCAACGCCGTTTTCTCAGAACGAACGCATTTAGCTGATTCGACAGTATGCAGAACCCCGACGATATTTATCAACTTCAAACCTTTTGTACTTGAGATGTGTTTTACAAATGTGTGCTAGCCAGTTACCCAATGCAACTGTGTAAAAATCTCAATTGTTTTGTAAAATTGGGGCGCTCTTTTAAAAGACATGTGCTGTTATTGCGTTAATGAATGTGGAGGTGCACAACAACAACAAAAAAACAAATATGAGGACAATATGATCAAAGAGGCCAAACCTGACCGAGGCGAATCAGCCCTTAATGAATTTCCCATACAAAATGTACACACACTGTCAAAAGTATTGCAACATGCGAAAAGCATTTATATTCAAAAATTGATTTAAAAAAATAGAGGTCCTTTCACGCACTCATCCATAACCTATAACAAAAGTTGTTTTCGTCGTAGTATTCGTCATTCAGATCAATTTATACCCGACCTCAAAGTACATGTACTTTGCTATCAAAGTGCGAACCATACTTTTATGCATACATATCCAACATGCATGTCGTTCTTTAGATTTGAAAGTCTCCAGAAATTTGGAATGGACTTTTCATTCCCGGCAGATGGCCGCTATCCAAAGGTGGAAGAAACATCTATTGTACCCGGAGTTCCTGGCTATACATACGTAATCCTTAGCAAGTTGTACTTTTCCAAAAACAGATGCTGCTTCCAAGAATTAAGTTGTGCGAAAAATGTTTAATTGATTGTCCTTATTCTAAATATGGAGGGTTAAAGGAAATGCATAATGATAACTGCCGATTGTGCTCCCGAGAAGGAAATACAGCACAGGAACGTCAAAAAAGGCCTTTAAAATAGTCGCTAATAAATAAAAGGACATTTAGGGTTTGTTCATGGTCTACACCAAATGTTTAGGGCGAAAATCGGTGTGGGTGTATGGACCGAAAATGAGATAATGTCAATAAAAGAGGGAACACGTTCATCACCGTTGGCTAGGGAATTTAATGCAAGAAAAGAGGTCGCGTGTTAAATTTAAAATAACTTTTTAGTCGCACCGTTGACATTGTGCTATTTGTATGCAATGTGAAAAAAGCGTAAATTAGACATGATTTACGTAAACCAAGTGAACTAATCATTCGAATTGCATTTCGTGCGTCTCCAATTCTCGAATTTTTCGTAAGACCACTGTATTCCATTGACTTTATCTAGTTTAGGTCCACATAAGCATATGATTTTCTTTAACCATTAACATTTGAAGTAAACCCTATTGAAACCAGTACAAATTCATAAGCGGCTATTGAAGCCATTTCTTTTGTTTCTGTGTCTGTACTCCTTCTGGAGTGGAATCAGCAAGGTATCGCCATATTTAGGCGAAACCATAACAATCAAATTAAAAAGTTTTTTCACCATCTTGGATTCTGGGGAATAGCATCTGTGTGAAAACCACAACTTGGAATTTAATGAGTACTATTGTGTGGTAGGAATCCTACGTTAAATTTGAAATTAAATGGGGATTATGAATTTCCTTTTCTGCCATGTTGCAATACTTTTGGCCAGTGTTAATAACAAAATAAACACTAAACAAAGCCTGCAAGAACAACACACACAAGACGTGTAATGCTGCAGCATTCGGTGAAAAGGGCCATAGATTTCTACCAAGCAGGGCCGGAATAATAAATTGCATATAGCTAAAATTGACCATGGGGTTGTGTAGTTCACGAAAACACGTGATGACAAAAAATTAAAAGTGATGGAAATTGCAAAAATCACATTTTGCAAAATGCCACCATTTGAAAGGTAATAGAACTACTAGGTGAACTTAGTGTCGGAATGTATGTTGTCTGGGTCAAGAGGTTTCAATTATAATTGCCAGAATGTCTGAGTATGGCAATGTAATCACGGCTATTTTCAAGATGGCCAACATCTCGTCAAAGAAACCGTATATTTATTATTTAGAACTATAAACGATGATTTTGGTGTCAAAATGGTGTTTTCGGGTCAAGGAGTTCAATAGGACGTATTCTAAAACTGTAGGAAGAAATATAAAGGTTAGTTTTTTGCATGTCACGTTTTCCAAGATTAGCCCAAATTTAATACAAGTACCCAAGAGTGTAATTACTGCAATGTAAGGCTTAATGCGGCAAAGTGGTAAAATATATTAACCCAGATGCTTGATATTAATACCAACACAGAATTCTCGGTAACTCCTCCTTAGAATCCAAACTGCGCTTATGCCCCTATGAAAGAAAACCCCAAAACTTTGACTACCAATAGTGTGTGCACATGACCCATGACATTAATTGTTACTGAAATTCGGGGCCATTTTACTCTTGACATATCTGAAACAAACAGATAATGGTTTCTATTAAAATAATACAGGCCTAAATATCAAAATTCCCATGCAATTCCAGATATATGTTTTGGGTGAATACATAGAGAGTAGTCAAGGTGTCACATTTCGGGTGTCACATTGGTACTCAAAGAATAACATGACTCACGACTCATCTGACAGGTTTGAGAATATGGCTATTGAAATCCTTGACCTATAAAACATCCACTTTGTCACCAAAATCGTCATCCTAGGTGCTGTATAGCATGAGGTATAAAGGATTTTGCCTTTTTCTATGTTGACCATTTTGGGAAAATAGTGACGTATGCAAACTTCATTACTTTTATATTTACCTGGCAGTTTTTAAATAGTTTTATTGAACTCCTTGACCCAGAAATTTTTTATTTGACACCACAATCGTCTTCATAGGCTATATAATAAGAAATATAAGGTTTGTGCCAATAAAATGTCAGCCATCTGGAAAATATCGGCACATGCAACATTTTATAGTTTTTGGGAATAGTTTTATTGAACTCCTTGACCCAGAAAAAAATGTGTACACCGAAATTGTCTTCTTAGGTGTTTTTGGCTTTAAGATGGCTTACAATATGGAAAATGGCGTCGTATGCAAATTGCCACCACTTTTAATTTTGTCATCACTTGTTTTCATGAACTCCACATCCCTACGGTCAATTTTAGCTGTGATGACAAATGTTATTATTCCGGCCCCGGTAGCACTCTCCTAAAATGGTTTGTGCTGCAGCACTAGTGCCCCGATAAGGATCATTACTCTTCCATAAATACCATATATCTATTGAAAACGAGTCTTTCTAATATTTTTAAAACAAGGGCAATACAGACACAGGACAATAATTTGAAAATATCTCGGCATTGTCTTTCTTGAAAATCGGAACTACCTTTGCAATTTTAAGTTGTTCAGGCACAAAGTTGATAAAAAGGATTGAAAATTGAAGCTAAAGGCTTTGATATCAAAGGGGCAATCTTTGTTAGAATAAATTTTCCAGTGCCATCATGTCCTGGACGTTTTATTTTGATTAAAATTACCAATTATTTCGACTATTTCATCAGTAACAGTTGGTTTCATGAAGATGCATTTTTGTGAAGGATTATGAATGTCAATTAAGAAGTTATTGAACAGGTTTAAAAGCGTTTTCGGGTATTAGCATCATCACCTTCTTTTGTCTTAAAAGTACTTTGTTGACTAACAGATTTATTACGTCCAATTATACCATTTACTGTTTTCCATGTTTGCCCCATACCAGTCTTAGTGCTTTCAAATTCGTTATGGTAATACTCTCGTTTGCATTTTCGAATAAGGTTATTTAGTTTGTTTCTGTATGTTTAAAATTTATCTGAATATTTCTTTAATGGATACAGAAGGTACTGTTTATATAATTTATTTTTAACATTATTAGTTTAAGTAGTCCTTACCCAAGGTGATTGAGGGGTTGTTTCTCTATTTGTTTTACACTTTTTTCAGTGAGATGCATTCAGTTTATAAATATTCGAGTTTAATTGTAAATTTATTATATTCCGTTTTTGCATCAATACCATCTAACCAGTAAATGTGAAGCACCCTATGTACAGGCAGAGACCTGCTGTTAACCGCCTTAAATCCACAGAAAGTTTCTTAAGTAAAGTCCAACCACTTGAAACAGTCTCTAAGAAGTTGCCTTGTGGAAAGAAAGACTTGCTATCAACCAGACATTTTCAGCAAATGATATTGAACCCGGTGAGCATCTTCCATCTGGAGCTGACTCCTCATAGGCTGAATGGCGATGTCTCAACAGATTGAGAACGGAAATCGGTTATCTAAGGAAGCAGATCAGGATCTACTCCCTGTGGTTGTGGAACAGCACCACAGACAATGGACGATCTCTTCGTCTGCCACAGTTGGAGCATAATTGGAAATACGTGGTTGGACTCGATAGAAAGAACTACAAATTAAGGTAAATCGAATGAGTACATATTGTGGAAAGTATTTCAAAATCTGCCAAAACAAATGAGTTGAATCATTGTATACACACACTGGACAAAAGTATTGACAACAGCAGAAGAAAGATTTCATAATCACAAGTGATGATTCTAAATTGTAGCAGCGGATCTTAACCGCACATGGCGCATGAATGAAAAAAGTGTTTTTCAAAACAAATGTTGTCAACATCACAGTATTACCTACATGTTACCCTCTTACAATATCAATCTCCTGGTTCACTTTTCACGATTTTACCACAAAGACGACCATCTGTTCGGAATTGTTTGAATGGCTTACGAAGATGTTTGCAATTCAAAGCAATTAAGTACGTGAGGATCAAATTACAATGACCGACAAAGGGATTAGCAATTGAAGCCCGACCAATGTCAGGCAAAACCAGAGTACGAAGTGCAATGACCTTGACCTTGACCTTTTTTTTTTTTTTTTGTTTCCGGTGATTAAAAGTACCCGCTTCTGCCATCTTCAAAAGAATTCAAATATCCTACCTCATTTACCAGAAATATTCTTGCATGTTATATAACCAATTAATCATGAAGTACAAAGTTGGTACTGAAATGCAACAAAACCAATTGAAAAATCCGAGACATAACATTGTACGCGAATTTTTTATAAATACGAACATTTAATTTATTGTGCAAGGTCACCGCGACATCAAACTGGGAGTTGGCAGTTCTTATTTTGGTATGAGATATAGTAAGCGAAAATACTTCCATTTTGCTACCAAACTCTTTTTATTGTTTTTAAGTTATAATGAAGGTGAGTTACAATCACCCAATCACCGACCGTGTGTTGTTGTGTTAAAGTACCTCAGTAGGACAAGGATTAAACTTTACTAGCTTAGTATTAAAGTGTATTCGTTTTGAGCAGGTGCGGATAGATACTTATACAATCACAAAAAAAAAAAAAAAAATTTATGTATTGTATTTGTTGCATACTCTAATTTCATCGTTTTTTTTACTGAAACACCTGAAAGGTGATTCAGTTGTATTTGTGACAAATCGAAAAAGTCTCTCTCTGCCCTATCTCTCTCTCATATGCATTATCTCCTTTCTCTCTCATCAATAATCATCTCTTAGTACTGGGAAAAAGTTACACAAGCACGTATAGGAGTATAAATATCAAGGAAGAAATTTTAGCAGGGATTTTTTTTTACTTAAAGAGACACTGGAACATTTGAAAATCGTGCGCCCTCACGACTTTCAAAAATGATAGTTTTGCAGGGTTGTAAAGCCTGTATGTCATTAGCCCTCAATGAAATGATAAGACCAGAGGAGATTTCTAATGAATGCCTCCGGCGACATTATTCAGCAGACAACGGAAAATGGCGTTTAAACACACGCGGAGTTGATATTCACGGCATTCACCGGTTTGACGGTTCTATGTATTCATGTAATGGCACATTTGTTTGATTAAAGTTAAGGCAAACTAACTAAAAATTACCTGTCCTGTCTTACCCTCTTATACTGCCCGTTCTGGTTTGGGATGTGTTTTATGTGTAAAAATATCTTGTTCTGCCAGACTTCATTGGCGAGCAAATTAAAAAATATCATATTTTGTGAAAATGTGCCGTGCCGCCTTTAAAATGCCACTAAAATGAATTTGGTAGACTTATTGAAAGGCTGAGATTTGGGAGGATTCCGCCGTAAGTTTTCTAACAATCGTATTTTTTTATTATTAATTGATAAATTTAAAGTTTCACTACACAAAATGAAATTAATAAAACGGATTATTAATTAAGCCCAAACTTTTTGTAATCTAAATTATATATCAAAAATTCTTTTGCTGCCTTAACATGCAGTAGTTACGACTTAGTTATATAAAAGGCCATTTTTTCTCGAAATTCAAAACCTCATGAACCCTTATAAAATAAAAGTCGTGGCTTATCTGGAGACGAAAAAAGTTATATTCAAATAAGTTAAGTATCCAAGGTCGGTCAGCAGTCAGATAAGTTCATTTTAAATTGCAATAAATGACGGCATTTCTTAATATTTGATCCAATATACGAATTTGTTTCCAAAGCATTCGTTCGATGATATTAGAATATTCATACGATATTTAGCTACAATGAATTCCTACGATGTTCATACTGATGAAAAACGTGCTAGGCATTAATGGAAAATTTTGGTATTAGAGTGATCCGAACAAACTGCAGAAATCTAAATTTTATTGGTCAATGTAATGTTTAAATTTTAAAGGAAGATAATCAATAATATTACAATACAAAGGATGACAAGGAGGGAAAACGTTTCAAAAAATCTTCATTAAGCCGCCGCGAAAAATAAATAAAACACCTTGATTTATTCATTTAAATCTTTGCGAGAGCGAGAAAGAGAAAAAGAAACGGTTCAAAGGTAAGCTATCACGCTTTCAATTTTGCTCTGATAAATTGATTCACCACTCACCGCTTCAATTCAAAATCAACATGGAACAATTACAGACTGTGCCATAACCAAACAAATTGCCAATCTCCATGAATTTATATATTACTTGTAGAGGGCACAAGAGGTTGTGAGGTTCGAGCCCCGTGTAGCATTGGAGAGGTGCCTTATCTCAATTACACCTCACTCGTTATAGCCTGTATATAAAATGGGTACCGGTGGTACCGGTATTATTGAAAAAATTTTGGGTGGAACAGAGTCGTTTTAGAGGAGGATTCAGTGGCGGCACCAGACCTCTTTTTTCGGGGGGGGGGGGGGGGGGGGGGGGGGCAACAGGGGGCAAAGTGGAATTTTGAGGGGACAAAAATGAAATTTTAGGGGGCAAAGTATAAATATTGGCGTTTTTTGAACTAATTTTGGCCCCAAAAAATTATTTTCCCAAAATTAGGTGATTTTTGGCCCCAATTCGCCGAAATTTGCCAAAAATCCATTTTTTCTTTCGGCCCGGGGGGGGGGGGAACTAGAGGGCCTGAAAAATATTTGGGACAAGAAGCCCAACCATGCCCCCTACCCCCACCCCCCCCCCCCCCCCCCCCCCCCCCTTGTGGCGCCGCCACATGGAGGAGGTGTAGTGATCCACCCACTACGCAACATTTAATATGGTGGAGTTTGAGCAGGGGTTGATAGATACTGAACAATCACAAAAGTATGTATTTGTTGGCATACTCTATTCTCTTTTTTTACTGAAACACCTGAAAGGTGATTCAGTTCGTCTATTACGTCGAAAAGTCTCTCTCTGCCTCTCTCTTCTCTCTCTCTTCTCGATCTCTCTCCTATGACTTATCCTCTCTTTCTCTCTCAATCATTCACTCTCTTAGCTACTGGAAAAAGTTACACAAGCACTTACTAGAGTGTAAATATCAAGAAATTTTATAGGGGATTTTTTTTTAATTAACGAGACACTGGAACATTTGAAAAAAGTGCGCCCTCACGAACTTTCCAAAAATGATAGTTTTGCAGGGTTGTAAAGCACCCTTTATGTCATAGGCCTCACCTGAAATGATTAAGACCAGAGAGATTTCATAATGAATGACCGGCGACTTTATTCAGCAGACAACGGAAATGCGTTTTTAAAAACAACACACCGGAGTTGATATTCCCAGGCATTGCACCCTGTTTGACCGGTCTGTGACCTTTGTGATTTTAATATCAATGAGTAAGAAGTCTATTATTTCAGTACTAGACCTCATTTGTTGATTAAAGTTCAAGGCAAACTAACCTTCAAATGACTGTATATGTCTTACCCTCTTATTAATGCCGTATATGTATTTGAGATGTTTTTAGTGAAAATATATATGTTCTTCCGGATTTGCGAGCAATTAAAGAAATATCATATCTGTGAAAATGTGCCAGTGCCGCTTTAAATGCATAAATAGATTGTGTAGACTCTATTTTACAGGGCTGAGATTTTGGGAGGATTCCGCCGTAAAATGTATTTCTTGATTATTAATGCTAAATTTAAAGGTTTGACTTACATCAACATAAAATAAAAAACGGATTCATCCAATTAAAATTAGATATCAAAATATTTGCGTCTGCCTTTAACATGCAGTAATTACAATTAGTTAAAAAAGACATTTTTTTCGAAATTAAAAACCTTCATGAACCGTGATAAAGTTTTATAAATAAATCGTGGCTAACTGAGACGGAAAAGTATAATTCCATAGTTAAGTATTCCAAGGTCGGAGCGTCTAAGTATGTTCCTTGATATGGCAATTAAATTGACGGAATTTCTTGATATTTGATAAAATATACGAATGTTTCCCAAGCATCGTTCGATATTTAGACTATTCTAATGATTTTCGCTAATGAATTCCTTATATTTTCATATGAAACGTGCCTAGGCATTTAATCTAAAATTTGGTATTTAGAGTGATCCGAACCACTGCATAAATCTCAATTGTATTGCGCAATGTAATGTCCATTTAAAGGAACAGATTGACAGTCAATAATATTACATACAAAGGATGACACAGGAGGAAAAACTTTTCAAAAAAATGTTCATTAAGCCGCCGCGAAAAAATAAATAAAAACACCTTTAGATTTATTTTTAAATAATTTGCGATAGCGGAGACACTGTTTCAAAGGTAAGCTTATCACAACGCTTTCAATTTTGCTCTGATAAATTGATCACACTCACCAGCCTTCACATTCAAATCAAAATGGAAATTACAGACTGTGGTTTTTTAACTCAAACAAATTGCTCAATCTCATGATTATATAGTATGAGAGAGGTGCCTTATCTCAATTACACCTCTCTTTCTAGCTGTATAAATGGTACCGGTATATTGAAAAAAAATTTGGGATGGTAACAGAGTCGTTTTAGAGAAGGATCAAGTGAGACACAACACCCGCACCAGAACCTCCTTTGTTCATGCGGGGGCAAAGTGGAATTTTGAGGGGAAAAAAAATGAAATTTTAGGGGGCAAAGTATCCACAAATGGATTTGGCGATTTTAAGAAGTTTGGCCCCAAAAATTATTTCCCAAAATTAGGGTTGATTTGTTGGCCCCAATTCCCCGAAAATTTGCCAAAAATTCACTCATTTTTCTTTCGGCAGGGGGAGGGGAACTAGAGGGCCATGAAAAAAAAATATTTGGGGAGCAAAAGGACCCAACCATGCCTCCCCCCCCCCCCCCCCCCCCTTTGTGGCGCCGCCACTGGAGGAGGTGTAGTGATCCACCTACAGCAACATTAATTATGGTGGAGTCTGGCCCAAACACTTTTGAAAGAAGTTCCTGTGTACCAGGTCCGTACCCTTTACCTATTGATATAATACATGTTGCGAGCCAGAGGAAGGAGTGATGCCTGTAACGTATCAGTGGCCCAATGAATAGAAATAACACAGGTTCTTCCTTTTAACTTTTTATAAACGTTGTAGAGGGAGAGTAAAGAGATGACGCCTTTATCAATATCGGTGGCTCAACGAATAGACATAAAAATGTGGTGCGTTAAAAAAAACTAGAAAAAAGGGTACATGAAAATGATCTGAAATGAAACACAGGAGACGCGGCGGCAGACAGATGACATTGGATTTGGAATGACCACAATGTATATGTACTTCTGTGCATCAATGACGTCATTACTTTCACACAACCACTTCGCACGCGCACTAGTAAAACAGTTTTTAACTATCCGGAAAAAAAATACGGCTGTGGGCTGACAAACCATAGTAGATGGACCGCGACAACTGAAAGACGTTCCTGACATCGGTGAATTGACGAGACAAATAGACTAAAGGCATCTACACTCAACACGAAAATCCGTCTGTCCAATATCTCCAAAACAGTAACTTAATTTTCGACTCTAAAAATAGAAAGTAGTTAAACATCTTTTGGACTCAGTTTGAGGCTATTGCCAAGTTTTCACGGTAAAGATATTATGTAAAGTTGTACTAAGATGCATCCAGTTCATACACATATGCTAATTGATGTCGTTTGCATAACAAAGTCTACATTACATTTCTTTTATTGCAAAAAAAAAATGTTATGGCCAACGTCCGGCCACGAAGTTCTTCTTCACGGACCAAAGTTCATGGTTCGGTGAATAAAGAATAAAGAAAACAAACACATTAAAGACAATAACCCTAACACGTCCAAAACTCGTGAGCTGAGGCTTGAAAATGTACTGAGCCAATATCTGTACGGGCCTGAAATTTTAATTTGTTTCACAGCACTTCGTGATTAATTTTCCAATATGTATACTTCCGCCGCGAAAAGGTACCACATTAAGCGTGTATCCTATTTCAAAATGGCCGCCATTTTTTTATGAACAACTGCCTTTTTAATTTCATTATAGATAGGAATTTATCCCGGTCTAAACGAAATAAGTTTTCAACATCCTGAATGAGCTTCAAACTTTTAAAACGTGCCCCAGATGGGTCGCCATATTAAATGTACTACATTTGCGAAATGTTGGGGGTAAGAATGTGCGTGATAATTCTGAGCGCATCAAAAAGGGAATTAATGGCATTTGTATTTCAGGGCATGATCTTAACTTTTGATGGACGCGGTTATACCCGCTCCAGGGGACCAAAATCAAGAAGAACACACACCATGGACACCTTTTTCGTATAATAAGAACCATAAGGAAATTTGTTGATAACATTTTTACCGCTATTTTTCTCTCCTATTCTGGACATTGCAACTGCCTAAAACGAGTTGACGCGGGAAGGAAGATGATCTCGGCAGAAGAGAGAGAAGGAGCCGTCGGACAAGTCAGAAACAGTATACCAAATTACCTTTCGTTTTTGATGTGTTCGAAAAAAGTTAGGTCACCACAAGTTTTATTTTCTTCTATTTCTTACAACCCACCCACCAGTTTCAAAACGTGCGACCCGCGGTCTCCGAGCAAATAGCCGCGGTCAGACAGACACGATACACCACACATGCAGACCACCAATATTAATATATAGATAATAATAAAATAATATAATAAATTATACCTTGCCACAGTATCCGCCTAGCGATTACTTGCCATCAGGAAATCGTCACAATCATTTCCCACCTTCAACCGAACAACCCTATCAGCATTAAGATTGCGTGAATATCAGCCATAATCCTGGCTCAAACGCGGATTTTTACTGACAAATGACCATGAGTCATGTGTTGGTTTGTTTTTTTTTTTCACATGTGACATCACGTATCGGTGTCAGTGTAGAGTAGGCGATGAAAAGACGATAGATTCGTTCCAGATGAATGAAATGGTAAAATCATCGAGTCAACAGCAATATCGTTTCAGATTAGAGGTCGTAACCAGAAAATCAATAAGATATTGATAGCCCCCGTGACGGACGGAATAGGTGTCTGTCCTTTTAAGGTCTTTCTGAGACATCAAGCAGTCAGTCAGATTTGATTTCGCCGGATGGCAGGGCAGTTAGCTATTGAATCCTCATTTTACTTTTAAAGCCCAGGAGGTTTATCTCAGTCTCAAATGCATTGCGCAGTTAACAGGGTAAGTGCTATAATATTGAATTGTAAAGTATTAGTAATTGGCCTAAAGGAGATTAAATAACCTAATTTTTTTCCCGTGAAAGTCAAGTATTGTACAATATAAGGTATAACATTCGAATTTACATTAAATGTCCACTTATTGATAAACTATTGAGGGATGATTAGAAGGAAGAACATTCGAAATATTACTCGCCAAAACTGTAGCGATCAAAGGCCAAAGATAGAAAACTGGATAGGAACCCAATGCGTAAATCCCTCAAAATCTTCTCTAATTCCGAGCTTGACGGGGAAGTAATTAGCCATCAATGATATTGATACACATATCCCTTACGATTGCGCATGTGGGGCATTTTGCAGCTTCTACACAGGTAAATACAAATTTCCACTGATGCAACAACAGGGCGGTTTTCAAATATTATGGCGGTCACGCGACATAATTTGTCGTTATCGATATCTATGATGGGGGGCTAAATTATGTCGGCGAATTTCCCCACAACAGTTTTGGAAGTGCTATTCCAGAGGATTTCTAGTACCGGTGTGCCGTGTTAGGGTGAAGAAAGGTTCCTAAAATGCTAGCTACGTTCTCCTGGATTTCTCAGAGTTGGCCCATCAGAGAAGTCATGCACTACAAACTGGTAGAGGGGGTCAGGTTACGGAAAAAACTCTACTAAACGGCTTGTTCACTGCGCCTCTTACGTTTAGTGCCTGTTTAACATACAGTGGCTTGGTTTGAAAACACATGTGATTGTGAGTGCCGGCTCTTGCATACTGCATGTACTGTACTGTAGGCGAAGTAGTTTGCAAATAGGCGGTTTCTTTCCGATTGCATGAATTGCATTTCAATTGCCGGTTTGTTCGTTTATTGCCTTGGATGGCCTCCGCCACACACTGCGTTTGACATCGACCCAAATCCTATTATATAACGGAGTGAAGGATGATGACCTCAGCGGCCATTTTACCCGACGACCTTGGCGGGAACATGCATTTGCACTCGGTGTAAGAAATTGGACAGGCCAGTAACAGCGTTTTATCTTGCACGTAACATAATACGGCATAAACCATGACTTGAAAATGAAATTAATCGGGTTGCTGCAAGGAATAATGCGAGTAGATTGCAGGTAGTTATTGGGTTATCTTGATTAACCACTCTGTAAAAACAGATTCACATTGCCCGGATGCAGAGTACTAACAGAGCCACATCGTAGTCACGAACTACCGTTGTCCTTGTCAATAAGTGGCTTACCATTGTTGCTTCCCATGGTCGCGATGTATTCCGAACATGCTGACATGGTAACTACAATTTGAATCTCTTTTCATTAAAACGGGACTTTTGCGAGGTACAAAAGTTGGTTTTACGACAAGACTTGTCACCAGTCGCCAATTAATTGCCTTCTTAAAAGAAATCTCTTGTGGCCAACCATGCTTGGAGGCCCGTACACGGGGACTTCGCGAGGATACGTTCGTTATACTCATTCTTTTTCTATTTAAACAAAAAAAAAAAAAAAAAGGAAAGAAAGGAAAGAAAAAGGAAAAGTGAAATAGACGAGACATATAAACGTAAATAAACACAACATTTCCTCAGAGTGGACTCAATGGTCATAAGCATTTAAGCTCAATGTATGGCCTAAGCGCTTGATAGGCTCTTTATGGGAGGAATTGAATTGATTTCACTATCCACTCGAAACCTTTACACAACGAGATAAAAGTCCATTTAGGGGCTCGGATCCAATCACCAACGCTGTCGATCTTAATTATCGCGCTCTCAGTGCATTTAATGTTTTACATGCGTTGCAAAACTACTTTTAGGCAGAGATTCGCCACCAAAAAATAACAACTACTTACATCACATAAATACGGTGACCTTAGAAAAGAAAAAGGGTTAAAATAGCACTATTAAAAGGCAAAGGAAAAAAACATTAGTCGTGAACCCTGCATTGCAACCCAGTTCAATCAAATCTCATCTGGCTTTTGAGTCATTCAAACTAAAATGAAATGTAATCAAGAACAAAAACACTTCAAAGAAAACCATTATTACTGGCTTTGACGTAAGAAGCTGAGCAAAAAACCCATCAAACTCACTCTAATTCAAGCTAGGATGACACTTGTTACTTAGAATGTTCTATTAAAAAGTTTCTTTGACCCAAATTCGATAATCAAATGAATTTCAAATACACATTTTGAAACAATTACAAAAAAACAAAAATGCAACTGGTATCAAACTTGGGTGCCATTTTTTTCAATTTAAAATGTTAAATTTTAAAACAAATTTAAAATTTCATCATAACTAAACAATGTCTCTATAAATATATGCTTCATTTTGAAATCTGTCAAAGTGCAACATGAAACACCACAATTAAAAACTGCTAAAAACGTTCGTGTCACACATTTAAAAATAATAAGTGAGTTGGCATTCAGTTAATACAATGGAGGTCTGAATTTAGAAAGTGCAGAAAGAGCATGGTTTTTGTTTACATTGATATCAGTATCGTGTCAGTGTAGATAGGGCTGATTATAAAAGACGACTGATCAGTCTCAGAGTACTGAAATGTAAAATCATCGAGTCAACAGCAATATCTGTTTCACATTAGAGGTCGTAACCATAAACATCAATAAGAGATTGATAGCCCCCGTTACAGGACGAATATGGTGTCTGTCTTTTAAAGGTCTTTCTGGAGCATTAAATGCAGATCAGTCAGATTATTTCGCCGGATTTGCAGGGGCAATTACATATGAATCCTCATTTGGACTTAAGCCCAGGAGTTATCTTCAGTCTCAATGTTGCGCAGGTCCAGGGCTAAAGTGCTATACAAAAGAAATTAAACTAGCACCTAGGTCACTTGTTGCCAAATCGCCAACTCAGATGTCGACTGCAACTTCCGATCTTCTTCCCCAATGTGATAAAAACAACCACCTAACACTTAAGTGGATTAAGGTCTCTTTACACACGTAGGGAATAGCTGGGGAGGGGCTCCTGAAAGCATAGACTAAACAAAAACATTCAACGAAAACTCTGTACTTTTAGACTACTCTAAGACATACCTATTAGTGAAAAAGTTAACAATTGATCAATTTAAAAAAATTAGAGGATGGAAACAATGACGTCCATGGCGACTGAAAATTACCATTTGGTTTTGCCATTCTTCACCATTTAGCCATTATGGCATTTGTGGTTGGAGGAAATAAACCGTGTTGTACTTAAATTATTGCAATACATTGGGTGTTTTGATACAGTCTAGTATGTGTATGGTACTTTTTCAAACCATTGATTTCACCATCCATTGGACAGGAATTTAATTTCGGATCCAAGTAAACGTTAGCAGGGGAGTAGTGGGAGTAGACTGATTTCTTTATCACACGTGTGCCAAAAACCGTACTGCAATTCGGGAAAGTCCCACTGCTTATAAATAGCCAATAATTAGGGTATAAATTCTATGTTGTTATGAGCATTATACGGCAATTTTCTCTGTATAACTTGTACGAAAAGCGTTTGATGTCAAAAATCATAACCCTTAAACGATCCTATAGCCAAGAAATCCCTTAATACATTTTTTTGCTAATTTAAAAAAATTCGCAAAGGGGGAAATAATGCTCCTAGAACCAAGATAAATAACCGCTACTTCCTTTTTTTGCGGTGTTGTCAGGTTTCTAGTTCTTTTTTCTTAGGGAATAAGGGATATGTTAACTTCACGAAACGTGCAATGCCCTATGAAAAATCAGCTCTTGGAAGGAAAATTTAGCAAAATGTTGTTCGAATGACGCCAGCTTCTGCCAATACGTTAGGCTACTTGTGTGCAATGAGCACAGAATCATGTACGTTTGTACATGTTCGTGCTCGGACCTTGTGAAATCGATATGCGTGGTAGGATTTAAATACATGTGCGAATTGTCATATTAAATTGGAATATAAATAACGTATTGCAATCTAGGGATTTTGAAATGTAGGAAAAGTTTTTTTAAATGCCATTTTCTCCAAATTCTTCTACGAATAAAAGTTCGCAGAGAAAAAAAAATATTGCTTAAAATGATATCTTCTCTCCGTATGGTAAAAGTTGAAGGAATCATTAAGCAGTTTTGGAGGAGCGATTCAGGCAAAGTGGGGCAAAATACTGCTGATTTAGGGATAAACCTCCAAAATCCCCAATTATTGTATCGCAACCCCTGCATGTCAGCAATCAGTCGTTAAAGAAAACATTAATTTCTGATAAGTGCTTGTATTATACAATATTGACTGCTATGAGGGGCATGGTTGAAACTTCTAGGCCCAAGGGAATTCGAAACCATTACTATGGTTTCGAGATCACCGATGGCCTATAGTTTCAACCCTGCTCCTTCGAATAAAAAGCAGTCAATAGTGTTTTATAACCGAATATATTAGATTCTTGTCAACTGATGGTTTTAAAAGGACTTCTTGTCTAAGCCGGATGCAACACGGCCTATAATTAAGTTATGTGTAGGGCCATGCAGGCATGATGGTTTACAATTTGTGTAAGTAGGGTCCAAAATTATGAAGAATTAGCATCAACCTTTCTTGTGTTCGGACGTGAGGTTGGAGTCCAAAATGGATCGCCGCAATCGACTTCTTGCCATTTGTTTTGTCGGCAACAGATGCGTACAACTCCGAATCAGCAACTTTAAACGGCTGCAGATGGCGTTATCGATGTCCAATTATAATCCTCGAATATCTCACGGTGTACTTTACCTGACGTTTGGTATTAGCACTAGCAGCTGCGTCTATGATTCCTTTCAGAACTTCATCTACAAGCTCCATAGCATGATACAGTCATGCGATTCAGCCAGTCCTTGCCAAGCCGCATCAGACTTGCACTACATTTTTGTTACTCCGTACTGGTCAGTTCGGCCAGGACTACAGGCTGGTTCGGCATATCCGTCAAAATGCAAAATGCGATCTCTTAAACCAGCTTCAATATGTATACTCATAATAGTTCGTACGACAGTCTTTAAGCTGGGAAGAGGTGTCCCGGGCATCGTTCATGAACTATGCCCGCTCTCCCAGGGCCGAGTTCATTTTTGGTTAATTCTTGAAGCAGTTGATGAATTTATGCTGCCTCCACTTTTACCCAATCAGAGACGGGATCTATATATGAGGTATATAAATGTAATAACATACGTCCACACAATTGAGCACGTGTGGTCCAGTGAAAAAAAAAAAAAAAAACAAACAAACAAAGGACTCATGGTCATTTGTCAGTAAAATCAGTGATTGAGCCAGGATTATGGCGGAATATTGCAAATCTTATGCTGATAGGTGGTTCGTTGAAGGGTACTGATTGTGACGAGGTCCTGATGGCAGCGTATCCTAGGCGGATACGTGCAAGGTATAAATTATTATTATTATTATTATATTATCTATATATTATATTGGTGTAGTCTGTGTGTGATCTGTCTGTTGACCGCGTAATTTATTGCGCGAGACCGAGGGCGCAAGTTTCTGAAAATGGGTGGGTGGGTGTAGAAATAGAAGGAAAATTAAAATTGTGGACCTAACTTTTTTTCGAACACATTCACGTGTATACTTGTTTCTGGACTTGTCACGACGGCTCCTTATATCTCTTTACTGCCGAGATAATCTTCCTTCCAGCGTCAACTCGTTTGAGCAGTTTGAATTGTTCCAGAAGTAGGAGAGAAAAATAGCGGGAAAAATGTTATCAACAAATTTCCTTATGGTTATTATTATACTAAACAATAAACAAAAACTAAATATTTGTTTTCTTCTTTGATTTTGGTCCCCTGGAGCGGGTATAACCGCGTCATAAAAGTTAAGGGATCAGGCCCGTGAAATACAAATGCCATTAATTCCCTTTTGGTGCTCTCAAATCACTACATTCTTACCCCAAAATTTTCCAATTTGTAAACATTTATTAATGGACGACCATCTTGGCACTTTTAAAACTTGTTGAGCTCATTCGGATGTTGAAACTGTATTTCGTTTAGACCGGGATAAATTTCCTATCTATAATGAAATTTAAAAAGGCAGTTTTTCATTAAAACAAGGCGGCCATTTGAAAAAAGGAGTACACGCTACTGTGCAACTTTTCGGGGCGGAAGTTACATATTGGAAAATTAATCACGAAGTGCTTGAAACAAATTTTAAAAATTTCCAAGGCCCGTACAGATATTGGCTCAGTACATTTTCAAGCCTCAGCTCAGCGAGTTTTGGACGTGTTAGGGTTATGTCGTTATGTGTTGATTTCTTTATTCTTTATTCACGGAAACATGAAACTTTTGTTTACGGAATAAGAACTTCGTGCCCGAGTGCAATAACATTTTTTTTTGCAATATAAAAGAAATGTAAATGTGACTTTGTTTATGCAAATACGACATCAATTAGCATATGTGTATAACTTGTGATGCATCATTAGTACAACTTTAATAATATCGTTACCGTTTTAAAAAACTTTTGCAATAGCCATCAAATGAGGTACCAAAAGATTGTGTAATATTCTTTCTATTATTTTTACGAGGTGCAAATAATTTCCTGATTTGGAGATATTGGACGACGGGGATTTTCGTGTTGAGTGTAGATGCCTTTAGTCTATTTGTATCGTCAATTCACCGATGTCAGGACGTCTTCAGTTGTCCGCGGTCCATATCTATGTTGTCAGGCCACAGCCCGTATTTTTTCAGGAGGAGAGTTAAAACTGTTTTATAGTGCGCGTGCGAAGAGGGGTTGTGTGAAAGTAATGACGTCATTGAATGCACAGAAGTAAATAGTTGGTGGTCATCCAATCAAATGTCATCTGTCTGCCGCCGCGTCTCCTGTGTTTCATTTCAAGGAATCATGTAATTGTACACCTTTTTCTAGTTTTTTAAACGCACACCACTATTTATTTCTATTCGTTGAGCCACCGATATTGATAAAGGCGTCATCTCTTACTCCCTCTCTACAAGTCTTATATAAAAAAAGTTTAAAAGGAGAACCTGTGTTATTTCTATTTCATGGCCACGATACGTTACGGGACATCATTCCTTACTCGGATCGAACATGTATTTATCAATAGGTAAGGGTACGGACCTGTGTACACAGGAATTCTTTCAAAGTGTTTGGGCCAAACCTCCCAGATTATGTTGCTGTAGGTGGATCACTACACCTCCTCCAGTGGCGGAGCACACAGGGGGGGGGGGGGGGGGGGAGGCATGGTTGGGCTTTTGCTCCCCCAAAGATTTTCATGCCCTCTAGTTCCCCTCCACCGGCCGAAAGAAAAATGAGTGATTTTGGCAAATTTCGGCGGGAATTGGGGCCCAAAAAAAATCACCTAATTTTGGGAAAAAAATAATTTTTTGGGGCCAAACTTGTTAAAAAGCGCCAAATATTTGATACTTTGCCCCCTAAAAATTCATTTTTGTCCCCTACCAAAATTCCACTTGCCCCCCCCAGAAAAAAAGAGGTATGGGCCGCCACTGATCCTCCTCTAAAACGACTCTGTTACCATCCCAAATTTTTTTTCAATTAATACCGGTACCCAGTTATAACAGCTAGAAAGAGGAGTTTAATTTGAGATAGGGCACCTCTCTCAAGTATAATAAATTCATGGAGATTGGCAATTGGAGTTAACCACAGTCTGTAGTTCATTTGATTGAATGTGCAGTGGTTGGTCAGGAGTGTGTGATCAATTTATCAGAGCAAAATTAAAAGCGTTGTGATAGCTTACCTTTTGAAACAGTTTCTCCGCTATCGCAACGTATTAAATGAATAAAATCTAAAGGGTTTTATTTATTTTTTCGCGCGCTTAATGCAACATTTTTTTGAAAAGTTGCCTCCTTGCATCCTTTGTAGTGTAATATATTGACTGTCAATCTGTTCCTTAAATGTAACATTACATGTGACGCAATTTAAATTTAGATTTCTGCAGTGGTTCGGATCACTCAATACCAAATTTAGATTTAAATGCCTAGGCACGTTTCATATGAAAATATAAGGAATTCAAATGTTTTGTAGCGAAAATTATCAGTATGATATTCTAAAATAATCGAACGATGTGCTTGGGGAAAACATCGTATATTGTATCAAATATTCAAGAACTCAGTCAATGTATTATGCAATATAAAGTGACTTATCTGAGACTGCGGACCGAATTGGATTACTTCACTTATTGAATTATACATTTTCCGTCTCAGATTAAGACCACGATTTATTTATAAAATTTATCACGTTGCCTGGAAAGGTTTTTATTTCGAAAAAAAAGGTCTTTATTAACTAAGTGTGTAAGTTATGCATGTAAAGGCAGACCAAACGATTTCGATATCTACTTAGATGTGGATTATTCCGTTTTGTATTATGTTATTGTCGTAACCTTTAAAATTTAGCATTAATAATAAAAGAAATAGATTGTACGGCGGAATCCTCCCAAAATCTCAGCCTTTAAAATAGAGTCTACCACAATTTATTTTAGTGCCTTTGAAAGCAGTGGCACTGGCACATTTCAAAAGATATGATTTGCTTTAATTTGATGCAATCCGGAAGAAAACAGATTATATTTTTACCACATAAAAACCTACTCAAATACAGATACGGGGCATTAATAAAGAGGGTAAGACATATACAGGTAATTTGAAGGTTAAGTTTGCCTTAACTGTAAATCAAACAATGTGTCTTATACATGAATATAATAGACTCGTTACTCATTGATATAAAATCACCAGGTCAAGACCCGGTTCCTTCAACAGAACCGGGTGGAATGGCCGTGGGAATATCAATTCCGGTGTGTTTTGTTTTAAACGCCATTCCGTTGTCTGCTGAATTAAACGTCGACGGGGTCATCATTATGAAATCTCTCTGGTCTTAATCATTTCAGGTGAGGGTAATGTACATAAAGGCTTTACAACCCTGCCAAAAACTATCATTTTTGAACGTTCGTGAGGGCGCACTATTTTAAATGTTCCAGTGTCTCTTTAAGTAAAAAAAAACCCTGCTCATATTTCTTGATATTTCACAATCTAGTAAGTTGGCTTGTGTAACTTTTTCCAGTAGCTAAGAGAGGGAAATGAGTGAGAGGAGAAAGAGGGAGAGGCATAGGGAAGAGAGAGGAGAGAAGAGGAGAGAGAGAGAGGCACAGAGAGAGACTTTTCGACGAATAGATCGAACGAAGCACCTTCAGGTGTTCAGTAAACAAAAAGATTTGTGAAAATTAGAGTATGCAAACAAATACATACTTTGGATGTTATATTAAGTATCTATCAACACTGACTCAAAAAAACGAATAACTTTAATACTAAGTAGTCAAGTTTAATCTTGTCCTACTGAGGTACTTTAACACAACACACGGTCGGTGATTGGGTGATTGTAACTCACTTCTTAGACTTCTACAAAAACACGAAAAGAGGGTGGTATCAAAATGGAAGTATTTCGCTTACTAATATTCATACCAAAATAAGAACCAACCTCCCAGTTTGATGTTCGCGGTTGACCGTTGAATTAAATATTTAAATGGTCGTATGTAATATGTCGCTGTAACAATGTTAGTCTCGTATTTTTTTCATTGGTTTTGTTGCTGATCACTAGGCGAAGGGATTTCCATGAGAAAATGGAAATTTCATTAAAAAAAATAAAAAAAATAAAAAAAATAAAAAATTTTTCTCTTTTATTTCTCATATTAAGCCCATGAGAAATGAATATGGAATTTCCCACATACCAATTGCGATTTTCTCATGATATGGATGAGAGGAATAGAATTAAGAGTAGAGAAGCACTTGGTTAACCTATGTCAACCATCAAGTTATGATTTTTCATTGATACCGATGCGAAATAAACTTCTAAGTGAAACCAAATTGAGTCAATATTTATCACTTACCCGTTGCCGATTTTCTAATCGTTTATGGATGAGAAGATACGTAAATACTATAACATGATACAGCTAATTGACATATCCCAGTTGTCACCTAATTTATCCCAATCACATCTGTTTTTGTGAGGCATGGCAAAACAAGATCACTTGGCTAAACTGTAAATCGTCTCTGAATTGACCACAAAGAGTGCATCACAGCCTCACACACTCCAAGTTACCCGGGCCAATTTAGTCCTATGATGTGGTTGTGGGTGTGTTGGTGTGCCAGTACCACAAATAGATTAATATATAGAGGTACCTGTCGATAGGACTATATAGTTTAGCGAGTAGTGGTACTTCAAAGTGGTATTTTAGAGTAATAGTCCCACCCCCTATTTTACACATACATCATATATCAATGGAAAGCATATAGTCACTTGTATATAAGTAGTTCAGAATTACATGCATTAATAGAAGTCACAATCAGCTTCTTACAGTTGAAAAATATATGGTAAGTATAGGCGATATTAATGGGTGAAAAATATGCGTTTTTCTCAAATTCATTTTGTAAAACCTGAAAAAATAAGCTAAAATAGCTACACCTTTAGCTAAGAATTCAAAACATGCAGTTTATTTGGATTCGCTGATGGAAAATATTAAACTTACCATTGACATTCAAATAGAGGTTATTATGTGGAATTCCCAATGTGAGCCGAAGGTGGGTTGGGTCCTTAATAGTAAAAAATTACATTTTGTGGTAAACTGAATTTTTGAGATAATATTGGTATTTTTTATATCTTATAAACAGCCCATCTATGTTGTAAGTAGGCTTCAGAACTATATGAATCCAGAAAAAGCTAACTAAGTGCCGGGGGGTCCAATCGTACCCAACATTTATTTTTGCGATTCTCGGTTACGCAATAAAAGTTTTCAAAGGATTTTTTTTTTGCTAATTGTTGATTTATGAATAAGCTTCTCATGATACTAAAAAAATTAATCGCCCCGGTTTCATTAGATTATTAGGTTGGGTCCCTAGGAACCCCCCCCCCCTTGGGCACTAACGGAAGTGAAAAAAAATCAAGATGTTTCTTTTACTAATTTTAAAAAAATTAAAGTACTTAATCTTGGGATTTGGTGCTTAGACCTATACTTTAGAGGCAATTACGTAATATTAATAATACTTAAATCAAAGAAATTTTATATGCTGATTAGCATTCAATTTAATTTGGTCATGACGTGCTCTTAACTGGTACGTCTATGGGAAACCAAGGTGATTTTGAAGTTTCTGAGAACAATACAAGATTAAATTTGGTATATTTTCAATGATTATTTTAATTGGTTTATTCTAGAGTAAGAATTATTTTGTTCAAAACCTTATATGGGCATTTGCTGAGGATGGACATGTGCGAACCACTCTTTTGGACAAGGGGGAGAGTGGACAATTCAATTGGCCATAGGTCATAGGTCAAAAAGTTGGATTTTCATTTTATTGTGGGGGGGGGTATGTGGTTCTTACGTGACCCCCCATTTACTTGTGTTAGTGTCATGATTCAAAACTCACATGGGAAAGTGGTTACCCACCCCCCCCTTCGGGCCTACGGAAGGTTTTTAGCGTGGGCACTAAGTGTTAATTGCAAAATATACAGTAAATTGTACAGTGCGCGAAAATACGCGGTTTCTAATCATTTCTAAAACCTAAAAAATAGTTAAACTTTAGCTACGCATTCCAAATATCAAGGTTTTTATTTCCTTAATTTAGCTGAAAATCTTTTCTTGGAATTTGGTTTAGTATGATGTTGACATGTCCAATTGGGCCAATGCAGTTAAAACAGGCATTATTGATTTTTTAGGATATGGTATTTTTGACATTGGCATTTGGTTTAGTATGATGTGATGTCAAGTTGGACAAATTCAGTAAAAAACATGCATATTTGATTTAGATAATGGTTATTTTACTCTGTTGAGTAACATGTCCTAGCTATGTAGGTAAGATTTTAGAAACTACACCTATGTCTACATCGCAGCTTAAAAGGCCCATTTTTTTGGTCACTGGGGGGATAAGCGGTAAATCGCCAACCAGTCTATGAAAATCTGAATTAAGATATTCAAAGAAATTTCAACTGGATTTTTTTTTTAAATCTCATGCGAATTTGAAATATGGATTCGTGTGAATGTCATGCAATTCTCCAAATTGCCAGATTTTGAAATTTTCTCGCGACTCAAATTAAATCCTATGGATTTTAAGATTTCATGTGCAATTTTACAACGTCTTCGGCGAATTTTATGGAACTGTGTGTAATTTAACAGCTTGGGCGATTCAACAGAGGGTGATTTTAAACAGAATCTTAACGCAATTTAACATGTAAATTCTGTGCGATTTTACAGAATCCTGTGTATGTAATTTAGGAAAATCATTATTTTACACATTTTACTTTTTTTGCAGAAGTTGATTTGAATTTTGTGTGATTAGCATAATCTTGTGCGGTTATGGAAATGTTGTGTGATTTTTTACGGTTACTTATAAACTCTTGTTTGCGATTTATACCAAACTTTGTATGGTTTTGCAAATAAATGGACACAATAAATATTTTAAAATTTGATAATTTTTTGGCATTTCACACTTTACCCCAGACTAGACTCGATTGGATAAAATGCCTTTCAAGAACGTCCACCACCTACAACAGACATGTGCTTTACTATGAAAACTGATGGCTTATCTATTAAGCATTGTCACTAGAACACCATTTGGTAGTCAAATCTTGCACCGGAATATCAGTAATATTGTACAAAACAATGAAAACCCGAAGATGTGAAGTTAGCTTAGAACGTGCTTAGGTCCCTGACCTTGTCAGTTAGTGTTATTGGCAGTACTGCTTATTTTCTACCATTAGATTTACATTTCGTTATATATTTTGTCCATATTCCATGCCCGGTTCCATGCCCAGTTTGGCAGGGAAAGGGGATATGAACAAATTCACTCCCTCGTTTCTATAAAAGTGAAATCCATTAATTAAAAGTATAAAACGAATGTTGGAGACCTGGCCTGAGATGAGTAAATTTGTTAAACTCTACACCATCTGCCATCACCAGTGTCTGGACCTTGGCATGTGGCTGGCATAATGTAAAGTAGGCCGTAAATCTCCTCTCGAACAGTCCACAGGACTACTTGACCTTGTTTGAACTGAGTGACAATTATTTTATAGCGCACTGGTTGTAGGTGAACCCCAAGGGCATGACCATTGTGTGTCCTGTTTGCAAAAAATTATGGACAAACCTGGACAAAATAAATTACTCTTTGAATGTCAATATCAGTCACGTTCAATAAAAAACTATGGTCATTTATGTCTTGTCAAAGATGAATTTGGTTTGGGCCTGCTTTCACAATCACTTTACTAAGTTAGAGTTAGTACTCATTCAGTAATGATACTGAGGAAAAAAGCTTAGGGCATAATTTTCATACAAAGATTCTGAGCATCCAGAGCAAAAAGTTATTGTAGATATTGTGTCTTAAATGGGGGCGAAGATATTTTCATTTTATCAGGAAAATTCTCATTCATTAAAATGAATTTTCTGAGATGATGGAATTGAGTAGGGCTGATAATGAAAAATTTTTTGTCTGAAAATCCAGGTTTCAAAACCTGCAAATAAATATTAATTGCTATATAGGAAACGGCTCGGTTTGTACAAAAATTTAAAGTATTTTCATCCATCATTCATGCAAATATTTTATAAGAACACACGTACCAAATGTTCAAGTCCATTAAAATTGAAAAAGGTTTTTTTTAATATTTTTAAAAAAATAAATTGCATGTTTGGGGGGCAATTTCTATGTGGGAGCAGTGTGATCAATGAATATTGGGGCCAAAGCTATTATGTTTTTATGGACGATCTATGGGGACCATGAGTCATTAGTTTTCTCTCCACTTCCCCTTTTATATCTCTGGCGTGAGCCCCTATCTGTCATGTCCTCGTGCCTTCTCCATACTTTTCATGTGTCCTCAGAAATTTCTATCATTTTCTTTTTTTATTGTTCCCTCTTATTTCATTTAATGCCTTCTTACCATGTTTACTCTTTCCCCTTTTCCCCTTAACCAGTATCTTGAAGTTAAAAAAAATCCCCCCCCCCCCAATATCCACAACTAGTGTCAAAATCTTGAGATACAATGGAATTTGTTAAAATAGTAAGAATTTCAATTGTTTTTACAATATCAATGATTGCTGCTAAATCTATAATGCCCGCAAAAAGTTTTGTTTTTGTGTCATTTAGATAGAGAAAGTGGCATAATTTATGAATATGAATTTATAAATTGGAGATAAATGTTTTATCTCATTAAATAAATTTTCTTTTTGTGTTCTGTTTCTTGTTGGTTTCATGCAGATATATGTGCACTTATGGGAAAAATTGAAATGAGGCATGCAGTGTGTATGCCATAGCATGATTGCAAAGTGTGCCAAAACAATCACAGGCAGCAATACATATAAATGCTTTGAATGACCTACGACAACCATGGACACAGGGAAATTCTGAAAACCTTTTAAATTTTAAAAAAAAAATGTACCAGTGTCTCAAATTCCAACATGCCACGACCCTATTGAGAAAATTTTTTGTTATTGCATTTTTTCTGAAGTTCCCAAAAAAACAAGACGAAAGTAAAATCTCTTGAGAACCTTAAAAAAGGAACACAAATACGGTAATGGGTACGTGTCCCAACGAGCCAAAATATTTTTTTTTTAATTTCTAAAAATTATTGGAATATTTTTATTAATTTTTGATTTTTATAGATTTGCTTTTTCTTAATTTTCACCCCCCGCTTTTTTTGTAATTTGCATTTTTTAAATTTTGCTAAAATACTAAAATATTTTTCTTCTATTTTCATTTTATGCGTTTGGTATTTCTTTTCCCATATTTTGTTGTTTATTTGCAATTTGTAATTTCGGAGCATTTTTTATTTACGCAAATTTTTTGCCAATGAGCAACTTTATAAGTTGCCGGGAACCAAGATAAGTTGGTGGTTTCACGCTCCTCTATTGGCACCTATCTCCTGGTTTGCCGCAAGAATCGCTAAGAATCTTAAGTTGGGGCTTACCGCCCCGTGACTATGGACGTAATATAAATACACCCTGCATGCCAGTTTGTATCATGTGTTAAAGCCTCTCAGAACTCAAGAAACCCTTAATACTTATTGAGGTCATTAATAATATTTATGGGTTTGTAGCCGAAAACTCTTAAGCTACGCTAGTATCCTAATTATAAAACTTCGTCCTACATTCAATTTAAGAACAATGACCATTGAAAGTTCAAAAAGGCCAAGAAAAATTTCTATAACCGAGGAGACCTATAATTATTTGTGTTTGTAAGTGTAGACTTGTGACCGTACAGCAAAAATGGCGGGAAAGGCCCCATGCAGGCAAAGCAATCTAATTTTTATGGAAAGGGATGTTTGCATCAAGGCTTTAAGGGCCCAAAGCTTTGTTTCTAGAGAGGAAGGGAAGGGGTTTAAAGGGATAGAAGCTGAAGAAAAGAGAATGGAACATCGGGCGGGAGTTTCGAATCCCGGGAGGGCCTCTGGCGAACCACCATTCTATGAGAGGGATGGCAAGCCCCACGACGGAGGTCGCTGGCCCAGTTCAGCGATATATGCCCATATGCGTGTTGGTACGATGATGTCACCGCATCTTTTTTGACTTAGTGCATTTTCTATCCTCAACTCATTGAGTTTTATTGATTTTTTAGTTTTTTTGGGGGGGGATTAAAGGAGTTAGGATTTAAATTGTGTGATTTGAATTTAAAAATGAATCAGAACTAGGATTTGATAGTAAAACCATAGGTATTTAAGTGATAATGTAGGCCTACGTGATGTAGTAATGATACTAGGGTAAAATACGTTTGTAGGGGGTCACTCATGAATCCCTTTTAAGAAATACACTGAAAATTGCTTAAAAATATACAAAAATACAACAATTAGGAAGTAATTAATTTGTAAAGTAGTTTCCAGGATGTGAATGCATCTGTGAGTCTAGTGAAGGTGGGCAAAATGCAGTATTTTGGGTGGAAACCATGCGGGGTGCGGGGGGGGGGGTGCATTCAATATGCTACTTATATGTGCCTACAAGATGTGGTACAAAAAAATAGCTCAGTGTGGAAGAAAAGTTAATATCATGTGGTTTTTCTAGATCAAGAATTTTAATGAGGAATAGTTAGGTAAAAAGCCCGATTCATCACCGCACCCCCAATAAATATGTCGGGGGGGGTGGCAAATACTATATGGTACAAATGAGACAAATAAAATATACTGCCGTGAGTGACCATATGAATTTGTAGTTCACGTGATAGTATAGTTTCGTCTGTGGTCTGGTGAGGTGGCAAGAGGTAAAAACGGTATTTTGGGTGGCAACCCATGGGGGGGGGGGAGGCACCTGAATAAAGTTTGTCTTATAATTATGTGCCTGACTAGGTTGTATGAAAATAGCTTTCCAGCCTCAGGGTGTTGGATTTTTCATAGATAAAGTGTCACTGAGCTTTATGTGATATTGTGAGAGAAAAGGGGTCATTGGTTGTGATTGAAAGCTATTTGGGGAGGGGGTTATGAGTGTCAGTGTCTGATAGTCAAAATGTTTTGCAAGGAGAAGGCATATTTTTTGATATCTAAAATATAGAAGGTGCTCTCCCAACCACCACCACCAGGGTAGCAAATATATGCTGCATTGTAAATTATTTCTCAACTATCATTAAAGGTTTCAAAACATTCCCATTTTTAAATAAACAATTGAAAATCCGTCTATTATTTTTTTAACATACTCCCCTGCTTCATGTGATGACAACACGTTTCATTCATAGAGGAGAATTACGAAAAAATACATATATAATACATAATGAAGACAAAGCACAAATAAGATCACTACCAGCTCTAACCCTGTTAAAAACCAAAGAATCTAGTCTTATTTAGTAGTTTATCCGTATATATGACGGTGAATTCATATAAGCTGTATGGGTAAAATGACCACCACTCTAAAATACACCGGAAAAGTACTTAAATACTTAAAACAACACACACACAAAATACTGTTGACTTTTTATAGAATTGTTAATTCATGGACGAACGTGTTTATTAGGTGATAATCATATGCTCGTAATAGTTTCCTCGTCAAAAAGGTCAGTGGGTCAGGGCTAACCTCTAACAGCAATGCGGCCCCAGCCTATGGAACTCTCTGTCCATCTCTGGTTCACCACTATTGCCTCCCTGAATTTTCTCATTTGATTGTGCTGCTGTTTTCTCCGGGGGACACTTCACATCTTGGAAGCCACGCGGTATGTAAGGCTGTTAAGACCCCTCCCTTTCTCAGGCATTGTTGTCACCCAAAGACCCCATATTTTTTTTAAAAATTCTCTAACCCAGACCCCATATTTTGTGAAAGTTTACCACTGTCCACCCAATGAAACCCCTAGGTTGGAAAAAAATTTGACATTTTTACCCCTAAAACCTTCATTTTTTATCAAATTTCGGCAAAAATCTCAACCCAAGACCCCATTTTTTTTTTTCGAAAATTTTTGCCAATTTGTCCGCTGAACCCCTATTTTGTGGGCATTTTGCTGTCCTCTCACCCAAAGACCCCTATTTTTTCAGTCCTCTGTCACCGAAGCCCCCAAGGTTTGGAAGCGCGAGCCTTAACCCCATTTCCATTTCAAGTTGAGTGGCCCCCCACCCCCCGGTGTTTCTTATATTATCTCATAGTTCCTCACTCTTAAATCTAGATAATATGTTTTAAAAACGCTAAATGGTCATTTTTTTATATGTAAAGCTCTTTTACCTTAATTTGATAAGTGCGGTATCAAATTTTTTGTATTGGAAAAGACCACTAAACGCCTTTACCTCCTGAACCAGACCCTATATCCATGGCTGAATGTAAATTAAAATTAGTTTTGATTATCCCCTAAAGTTGTAATAATACTTTTGTCCCTGATTTAAAAATTAATAAAAAGCCAACTTTGTTTAGTTTCATGTGTTTAATTAATTTTTTTCTATGTAATTTTCACTAGGGGTGGGCATTTAGAATATATCATCTACCCCCCACAGCTTTTTCACTGTCATATCATTACTACATCACAAATAACTAATTTCATAGGTTACTAACAGGGTTAGTTTGATGTTATTTGTTGCTATTATTTCTCTTCCCCCTCCACACAAAACAAATAACTCATAACTAGACAATTTTTTCAGTTATTCAGTTAAATGGTAATGTTTTTGCAACCAGATTAATGAATAATTAAGGTTGGCCACTGAGTATATGCTATCCTGGTAAGTGGTGGTGGGATGGGGAGGGGTGGAATATCTTTATGGATAATTAACTGCCTTTCTCTGGAGCCCCAATTTTGACATCAAACTGGCACCTAATGACCCCCATTCACTTCAATCTGCATCCAATGACGCCCTTTTTTTCATAATATCACAAAGCTTCAATGACCCACCCTTTTATATGAAATTCCCACACTGAAAGCTATTTTCGTGCCTTCTGGTAGCCACATTATAAGTTTCCGCATATTGAGCCCCCCCCCCCATGGATTTGCCACCCCAATAAACTGGCCTTTTGCCACCTCACCAGACCTCCACAGCTGATGAACTCTACCATCTCTCAAACTACGTTAGGATTTAACAAATTAACTTCTTAATTGTGGTATTTTTGTATTTTTTAATCAATTTTTCAGTGTATTTCTAATAGGGGGTCCTTTAGTGACGCCCCACAACTTATTTACCCTCGTATCATTATTACAATTTCAAGTACAGTATACAATACCTAACCAGCTTTATTTCTTAGCTCACTATCCGGTCAGTGTATATTTTATTAGTCTTCATATGTACCATAATAATTTTTTTCCTTATTTTACCCCCCCCCCCCCCCAAAAAAATACCCCCCCTCTATAGTGGATGCGTTTCGGATTCGGGCATTTTACCTAACATCATCCCATATGCTTATTCTCATAAAATTAATGATCATAAACCATGAGATGAAACTTTCCTTGCAGGTGATACCTAGCTCATTTGCCTGGACTATTCTTTATTATCATTATTATAATGCTGATATCAAATGAAAAAAACATAAAGAAAATGTACACATAAATATAATCACCACTAAATAAAATAGGAAAAGTCCTTCCCAATTGTTAATATGGCATGCACACTCCTTTCACACTGTGTTGGAACAATGACCTGGCAGCCCCTCAAGATTTTGCGTGCAGCCTACACACACACATTCGGGTATCGCTGACCCTCGGTCACCCGCTTAGCACAGGCAGCAAGAAACGTTTCCAACACAGAGGCAACCAATTGTTAGGATCTTTTGAATAAATTTCAGTCTCTACAGCACATCGCATTCTAACCCTAACCCTAAACCTCATTTGCAGAATGGGACATTAATGGTTTCATTTAGAAGTGTGTAAATGAACCATTAATGCACATTGGCCCCTCAGCAGATGAGTGCCTATAGAACGGGAACCACCAACTTGCTTGATTCCCGCAACTTATAACGTTTGCTCATTGCGCAAAAATTAAAAAAATTGCGTAAATTAAAATGCAAAATTACAAATTTGCGAAAACACAAATTTTGGGAAAAGAAATTACAAAACGCAAAACTGGCAATGAAAAAAAAAATAATGTAAAATTTAAAAAACAATGCAAAAAACACAATTAATTAAAAACATTCAAAAAATACAAAATTACAGAAAAATATGAAAGATTAAGAAAAAGATAATGTATAAAAATAAAAATTTCATATTTTTTAGAAATTGCAAAAACAAAAAATATATTTGGCATCCTTGGGACACCGGACTGATATATTTGGACGGAGCTTCGATAAGTAGCACCGAAACGCCCAATATTTGGTATCAAATTTAGCTAATTTTCGTGCGATTTTTTTTTTGTCGAAAAGGTTTCCAAGTTCATGACATAGTGTTTCCCTATTTGCGATAATTCAAATCAATGTGGTTTCCGTACTTTCCAAATATTCCGTCAGAACCCATTACGAGGCCTGTGCCTACCGCCCTATTTTTCCACAAATCACTCGTTTGTCAAGTTTGCTCAGATATTCTGGAATTACACACCTCGCTACATTTTTACAAACACCAAATTTATCTTCAGTGCAGGACTAATAAGCCTGAGAGTATAACATGATAAAGGAACCGTGTATGAATATTACTTTCAGTGAAAGTATCCCCACACAATATTCCCGGAGCCATTGAGGTCTGCTACCCTTGGAACATAAATTACCATTTCCATTATTTACCTTTTCTTGATCATAAAGATCATAACTGTTGTGATTAAAACTACAAAAAAATCACTCGATTTGGTCTAAAACTTTTTGAGTTTATGAACATTTTTGTGACGCTAACCGGTCACCCCCGAGAATGCGGCCAAGCATCGCCCGATAACTCCCTAACTATACGACTTACGTTTTTGTTTTTCCGAATATCTTTTACACACAGCTTCAATACAATCACCAAATAAATAAAAGAGCTCTGTCTACCCTTCCCCTCTCCCTCCCCGACCCCCTCCCCCGACATCCTGTCACAAAACCGTTGCGATTTTTCTGAAATTTACATTCGATAAGGACATAAAAACAAAATAATTTTGGGAGTGCAGAAATAGATTCAATTTTCTAAAATTTGTAAAAAAAAAAAAGAGCATTTTTTCTTCTTCATTTGCATTCTGCATCTCTTTTCTAAATCTGAGCACAAGATTTTGAGCAAATCTGAGCATAAGTAGCCATTTTCGCATATTTTTTTCTCTGGGAATTGGGTAAAAATTGAAATCTTGCCACACTTTTTAATTTCCTAAACCTCCATTACACGCATACAAACGGCCAGAAAACACGGCTATCAATAATCCATGCTACCACCAATTGATTCAAAAAACAACGCTGCACACAAAAAAAAGCGCGTGCCGTCAAATGATGCCGATTTCAATGGATGATAAGCCGCTATTCAACAAAACCATGCCAATTAGCTACAATTCAAGTCCGTCATCTCGACAAAACCATGATCTGAATTTAAATCGCACTCCTAAGTTATTTGTTTGTTAACAGTATTAAAAAGAGCACGATTTTAAAAAAAACTTTATACTTCACTCTTATGAATATTCTATAATACATGGATATTTGGATTTAATACCTGATGTTGACTCTTATTTGTTGGCCATTTTGGGATCGTGAATATACACACATGTGGATATAAACGGGGATCGGTGACGTGCGGAGACACCTTTTTCGTGAATATCCACATGTGGAAATACAAACACCGCATTTTAGCTGGAGCGAATATCCCATGCTGAAATACACATTTTTCCGTGAAATATCCACATGGGGAAATCGCCGGAGATTGTGGATATACTAACGTGCGGAGATCACATTTTTCGGTGATATCCACATGTGTAATACGCGCATTTAGCGAATATCCACATTCGGAAATCACCTTTTTCGGGAATACCACATGTGAAATTCGCGAATCTGTGAATATACCAACGTGCGGAGATACACATTTATATCGGTGAATATCCACATGTGGAAATCCAAGCGACTTTTAGGCGAAATATCCACATTTGAAATACACTTTTTCGTTAATATCCACATGTGGAAATTCACGGAGATCTGTTAATATACCAATGTGCGGAAATACACATTTTTTCGGTGAATATCCACTGTGAAATACACAAATTTAGCGAATATCCACATGCAGAAATACAACGGATGGGTTAAATCTCCACATTTAACAGGGGAAGGGGATATGTGTAAATTTTCCACAATCAGATGATGTGGATATACACATTTTTCGGTTAATATCCACATGTTGGAAATACAAGCGGATCGGTTTATTTCCACATGTGGAATTCAAGAGGATTGGTGAATTTCCATCATGTTGCAATACAACCAATCGTGCTCAAAAAAATTAGTTTTAGTTTGGGGCTTAATACTAATTTCAACAGGTGAGGCTCATGAATACAAAGCTTTACAACCAGCTAAAATAGCCATTTTTGAAACCATCATTGATGGTGCACTCATTTTTGTGCGCCTGAACGATGTTCATGGAGGCACATCCTAGTCCAAATTCTGTGGTGTCCGTAGGTCTGTCTGTCCGTACCGTAATGTTCGGTTAACCCTCTTTTAAAATCTCCGTAGGCTAAACGCTATCCCCCCGATTTACTTTCAAACTTGATAGGATGATAGCGTGAGTTGCCGCAATATATTATGTGTTGGTTTTGGCTTGCAATTATTTGCATATTCATGTATTTTCAATTAGCTTTATTTGCATATTTTTTCAGACATTTCGGTTCACCTTTTTTAAAATGCTCATGGCTGGCTAAACACTAAGCCCGATTTACTTCCTACTTTGGAAGGGTGTAGAGTGAGTGCCAGAATTTATGTGGTAGCTTTTGGCTTGCTTATTTGCATATTCATGGAATATTACTTAGCTTATATTGGCCGGTCCAAAATGATAACCCTTTCCAGCAAGGATTGTGTTCAAGTTATCTCTGGAGTTCGTAAGGTATAATGATGTAAACTTGGTGGAAGCAGCGGGATAAGAGTTCCTCTCTCGCCTGATTTAGATTTTGGGCATAATTTCGGACAATTACATATGCAAATGACCAATTATAATGCAAAAATCAGCGTATTCGCTATATTTTGAAACTGTCCACGGATATGCAAAATTTCCTTCACTTGCTCGAAAACACATTTTGGTTGCGCAACTTTGCTATTTGAAGTTCATGATACCATGCGCTTAGGTATGCAAATGCTAATTAAACTGCGACTTGCCGACAATCGCTAAAATGGTACAGTCGGATATGTGAAATTCCTTTGCTACATGCAAAACTCCTATACCATACATCTTGTGTGTGCCTCATATGGAGGGGTGCAGGGTGGTAGTTGAGTAGGTGAAGGGTGGGGTGTTGGGTAGGGGCAGGGTGGGGTGTTGGGAGGGGCAGGTGGGTGTTGAGAGGAGGCAGGGGGAGTGATGGGGAGGAGGCAGGGTGGGTGTTGGGGAGGGGCACAGGGTATGGAGTGTTTGGGGCGAGGTGGGGTGCGTCGAGGATGGGTTTGGGTGGGGTGCGTCGGGAGGGGTCGGGGGTGGCATCTGGGTGGGGTCAGAGTGGTGCTGCGTTTGGGTAGGGTGCGTCGGCGAGGGGCGGGAGAACCTTGGGTGCCTCATTTTGGCCTTGGTGAGCTCATGGGACCATGGTGACCTGGAGACCTTTGTGACCTTTGTGACTAACCTTGGTGACTTGTGACCTTGGTGACTTCATGTGACCCCATGTGAACCTTTGTGACCCATGTGACCTTTTGTGACCGCCCTGTGACCTTAATGACCCCATGTGACCTTGGTGAGCCCTAAAAAAAAAAAAACAAAAATGTGACCTTGGTGACTGTGTGACCTTGTTGACCCCACGGGACCTTTGTGACCACCCATGGTACCTTGGTGACCCCATGTGACCTTGGTGACCTCATGTGACCTTGTGACCTCCAGTTGACCTTGGTGACCTCATGTGAACCTTGGTTACCTCGTGAACTTGATGACCACAATGTGACCTTGGTGACTCATGTCACCTTTGGCCTTATTTACAACTCCGTGTGCTGGTAGGGTCAAGGGTGGATGTATGGGGTGGGGGTGTCAGGAAGGGGAGGGTGTGTCGGGCCGGTGCGTCGGGGGCGGGTGGGGGTGACCTCATGTGACCTTGGTGACCTCATGTGACCTTTGTGAACCCCGTGTGACCTTTGTAACACTTCTCTCCAGGGATTCTGTTCTCTTATCTAATCAATTTGCCAACTTCATCAAAAGCAAGGAATATGCGCAAACCATGCACACTTTGTGTTTCGAGAACCGGCCTTTGTTCAAATGTTGCCATGTCCTCTTCAAAAGCTGTGTTCGTACTTCATTGGCAGACATCGGCCGATGCTTGCTTTCAACACTCTTTGCACACTGGAATGCATAACATACGTGTTGCAAACAAGCTTTCAACAGGCTAGCGTCTCAGACTCTGCCGCTGAAGTCATGAACCCTCCTAGTGTTATGTCATTTTATCTATTTATATGATTGACCCCTTTTTAACCATTTTTTGTTTTTTTTGGCAGAGTGTCCCAACAGTCGTCCTGAAGTGAATTGTTTTGCTGATCCCTGTCACGTGAGTTCCTTGTCCTACTACCGCCTGTGCCAACCCTGTCTTCTCTAACTATTGGCGGTGGATGCAATGCTGTATTTAGATGATAATGGCAAGAATCGAATGCCTCCGACCAGGTACTTTTAAAATGTGGGAGGTTCTTTTGTTGGGAAGGATCTAATATCGGTCCTAATCTTGTCTCAAAAATCCATATTAGTAAATGTGCCTAGAATTTCAGTGATCCTTTCTGTGTGTATTTTGAAATCCAAATCTTGGAACTTTAAAGGTGAACGAGAGATTTTCACTATCAGGTGTCGCCTAAAAAAATTGAAAGTGCGGGTTTATGTGTCGCCGCCCCTAAGGCAGAAAGACACTAGGGATCACTTTGTCCACTGTTGTTGTTGATGTCTGTTTGATGTCTTTGTTGATGTTCTGTTGTGAAAAAGGGTAACATTGCCTGTAATATCCCATACTTTGATGATTTAAACCAAACTTGGTCCACAGGTGCAGCATGGCATCCCCCACTTGTTGATGAGGTGCCAAAGGTCACATGCCAAGGTCAAAGGTCACCTGCCAAGCAAATGGTTTTTTCCCCATGTGAGGTCCAAGTTGTAAAATAGCCTGAAAATGTAAAATTGACCTCATTTAAAAAGTTGAAGTTCCAATTGGAACCACTTGAAATCATCGGTGCAACACGGGATCCCTCATTTTTGTTGATGAGGTCAAAGTCACATAGCAAGGTCAAAGGTCATGTAGGTCAAGTTTGTAGATAGGCTGAAATGTAAAATTGACCTCATTTTGAAAAGTTTGAAGTTCAAGTGGGAACCAAACTTGGTTTATATCAAGGTCAAAGGTCCATGGTTTAAGGCTCTTCATTCACTAAACCAGCGACGGCAGGCGACACCAGTGGGTCGGAGGAGCTGGTGTATTTTTGCCCTGATGTAAAGCTTTCCATAAAATATCACACCTTAAAGATTAAGTTGAAGTTTCTTTGGTACAGAAAACTGAAAATTTTCTAATTCGTATAGGCAAATACAAAATTTCAGCCTATGTTTTACATTGAAATATAATCTCATCAAAACACTTTGTTTTTGTCTTAAGACCCTTTCTTTTGCCAAAACAAGGGTATAAGAAATCTATTGAGCTCAAATCTGTTTGAAATTACTACTATGACACAATATTTTGGTGGCTCAAAATCTCCTCTTGCACCTTTCAGATATTTCAAGTAAAATGAATGTTGGATGGGATTGGTAATTATAAAACGAGTTGTTATGTTCATCTTCATACATGATTTTTGATTACGCCATTTCAAACATGATTATGCCAGAACAAACTTAAAATTGCAAAAGCTGATCTACAACCAAAACATTCCTGAATTTTTCTAAAAAATTTACCTTTTTTATTTTTGGTATGTTATTATGTTTTGCATGTATTTAGGTCATCTCCTTCTAACCTCCCTGACTGTGGTTCTTACCAAGTTCTTTCAGATATGTTTTTGTCCTTTTTCATTGAGAAGGTTGAAAAAATTAGAAACATGTTAATTCCTGTTTTACAACGAGTTCAAGTGATGAATACACATTTCTGAAGCAACGGCAGTCAAGTATGTGTACTTTTGAACAAACTTACGGGTGATGATGTTAGAAATAATTATTATGAAGTTCTCTAATAAATCTTGCTCATTAGACTCGTTACCGTCTTGGTTAGTCAAATAAAACCTACACCTGTGCTGCCGATATTAGTAGAAATTGTGACTCATCACTTGCAAACTGGCTATTTCCATCAGGCTTAAGCGTTCTGTAATAACTCCAGTTATCAAAAAGCCCACCATGGATCAGAATTCCCTGAAAAGTTATCGCCCTGTTGCGCATAAACATTCCTGCCAAAATCGTTGAAAAGGCTGTGGCATGTCAAGTGATTAACTATGTTGATAGCAACCACCTTGTGTGAAAAGTAATCAATCTGCCTACATGAGACACCAGAGCCTGAGACCGCCCTTCTCAGGGTGAAAAAGATGTGCTGAAGTCTCTTGATGGTGGCAAGGCTGGTTTCATGGTATTACTTGACATGTCACAGCGTTTGACACGGTTGATCACCACATTTTGCTGCAAAGCCTCAAATATAAGGTTTTGTATATGGTACTGTAAATCGCTGGTTCGCATCTTAATTTAATGATAGAACTCCTCAGGTTTACTGTCAAGAACGAGTTTCCAGAGATCATAATTGAAATATTCACTTCCTCAGGGTTCCCATTATTGTGCCATTGTGGTTCACTCTAATACCTACCCTGTTGGAGATATCAGACTTAATCATGGTATCAAAATTTCATGTCTATGTCTGAATGTCTATACAGCTCTTCTTGGATTTTGAACCAAAGGTCCAGGGTGACTCCCAACGTGTCCTTACCTGCCTGGCTTCTGTATCTCTGAAATCAATGATTGGATGATTGCCTAATACTCTTGTCACTGAATCAAGAGAAAACTAGTTTATCGTTTTACCTGCCAGTAATTGGCATTCTACCAACGTCCCTATCTCTCAACTCAGAACTTGGCATGTTTGCCATTCATCCATCCCTCTAATGTTAAGAATCTGGGTATTTTTTCTTGATGCTTGCCTGAACATGTCTGATCAAGTCAGTTTTCCCTGTAAATCCATCAATTTTCATTTAAGGAACCTTTGGAGAATTCGCCGCTTTATCACCCAAGAGGCTTGCCACATGCAGTTGAGGTGTGGTCCTTTCACGTCTTGATTATTGTAACTCTTTTGTTGTTGGGTGCACGTGAATGTGACCTAAAGCTTTTGCAGCGCCTCCAAAACAAGCTGCGCGCTTGTAATATTTGATGTTTAAGGAATTGCATTGGTTGCCTGTTAAAGAACATATTCAGTATAAGATTATGTTGTTTTTTATAAGTGTCTCCAATGACAAGCTCTTCTTTACTTGGTGATCTTGTTTCTCTACAGAGAAACAATCCTCTGAACAACGGGATGCAGACCCGTTCTCACTCTGATTACACTCGTCTTTCAATGCTGAGATCTTATAAAAGCGGGTGATTCCCGACTCCTTTGCTGTCGCTGTTCCGCGCGTGTGGAATGAGATGCCTAAGGAGATTCGTGAGGCGGTCTTTCCTGTTTCAAGCGCATTTTGAAACTCCTTATTCCCCATCTTGAGTGTGTTGTGTTTTTGATGCTTGTTGCTTTTATTTAATAATGTTTTTTTCTTTGTCAACGCTGTGTTCTTAGTAGAACGCTTATAAATGCTTGTATAATAGATAATACCATCATTATTATCAGTAGTATTAGTTATTAGTTTATTACTGCAAGACAGTTAGTCAAATGTCCAAACACTTCATAATTAAAGGTGTAGCGAGAGATTTTGAGCCACCTAAATATTGTGTCAAATTAATTTCATATAGATTAGACACTCATATATTTCCTTACCTTGTATTGGTTCTACAGAAATGCATGTCTTACAACTGGAGAAAAGGGTTATTCTGATTTGCTTATATTCAATATAAAACATAGGCTGAATTTCTGTATGTGCTCCATACGAAATTAAATTTCACAATTTTGTACCAAAGCAACATTTCCCATCTTACTCCTTTCGGAGGGGATATTTTTTATGGCGAAGTTTTACATCAATTTTTTTTAGGGACTCTGAATATGTGACATCGCTCGATTGGGCAACTTTAATTGTCCAGTTTTATTTCTGTCATCACCTACACAGGATACAAAAGCTTTATTTTGATACACGCATGTGTGTGGCCGTGATGGTACAACTTACAGTAATCAGTGTGCAATGGAGGTGGCGGCTTGTCATCAGCAAATCCAGATCACTTTGGCTTACGAAGGAGATGTCAACCTGGTACGAAAAAATATACTTTTAGCTACTAAAAAAAACTGTTTTACGGGCGGACCCACCTTGATTTTTCAGTTTTTGCAAATTTTGGGGTTTTGTCTCTTGTTCCAAAAATCATGTAAAATTCAGCCTGTTTTTTTTTTAAATTTTGTTTGTAAACATTTTTTATTTTTTCTCCTGATTTTTCAGATTTGGGCTATTTTTTGGCCAATTTTGACCTTAAAAAATTAAAATTTTCAAAACGAACATTTGCCCGACGCAACCGACCCTCCCCGTAAGCGGTTTTTTCTTTGCCTTAGCAGTTATTTAGGTGCAAAAATTCCAGGAATTGTGGCCGTGTTTCCTGAATGTTGCTCAGAAGGCAGTACAGTATTATTCCTCACAGGCATGCATTGGATTATTCATATAACAACAACAACATTTTCTTAAAGTGGTTGTTCTGATTTTTGTGTATCATGTTCTCTTCTAGATACGATGCTGCACTTGCATATACTTACCACCATGTATCCTGGGAAACAAACTTGCAGTTTTGATAGAGAAGCAATATGTACATTACAAGGCCTATTCACTACTGTGATAATTTTGATGGTTAACCATTAAAAAGGCATATCCTTGTCTGTATCTTGGGAAACAAATTGATTTGGAAGCTGATATTTCAGGACAAAATGAGAAAATCGGCCTTCCATCTTATATCGGTACTACTGTGTAATCATGGGGTCCCAAAGGCAATTGCAACAAACACCCCTTTAAGAAAATCCATAACATGATCTAAGTGCTTTACAAACAACAGAAATTACGTTTCAAAAATTGATTTCTCAATCCCCAAGTTAGGCACTTTTGCCCACACCCCCACCCAAACCAAGTTGGAGTGGCCCCATTGCATCCTTCAGTCAGTGGCATGCAGTGGAAGCATAAGGGCCACAAGTATTTTAAGGGATGAAGGGTCACAAAATTTAGGGTAGATGTATCCCCTCCATCCCCCACCCCACCCTGACTTTGTCTATGCTTATGGTTTCACACCACCAAATAAATTGCCATTGCTTTATGTACAAAATGGCCCTAACTAAAACGTAATTTCTCATTAACGAAGCGACTCAGTTTTGTGTACTATCATGTACCTTGGACTGCTAGACCTCTGCATCCCATTCAGCAAGAAGAATCCATAAGTGACCACGGATTTTTCGAACTACTTAAGCATGAAGACAACTATGAGTCCCGATCCCCTCTGAACTGTGGCTTCTAGTCAAAATTTTCCTATGGGATGGGTGTAAAATTGTACTGTAATACTCAGTAGTAGCCTCACACACCTTTTGTCTTGATATTTTTGCTGATTTTTACCTTTAAAATAATTTTCTAACACAAATATGGCCCAGGACGTTCCAGTTTCTACTATTTTTCAATTTTGAAACTTATACGTCACTTTTTTTAGCTTTTTCCCAAACATTTTCGGCCAGAGGGTGTCCAACCAGATCTATTTAGTGGGTGAAATCTCAGACCTCAGATTTGTAAATCGATGCACTTCATGTCTATTTCAACCTATCTTGACAATTTTGATCATTCAGAGAATAATTTCATTTTTTAATGAACTGAGCAAGAAATTATGTTGTCCTCTAAACATGCATATTCAGGCTATCTATTGGAGATTTCGTGGGAGCTCACTTAACAGCCAGAATAGGAGAAACAACAACATTGGCCTGAAATTTCCTTTGCTTAATTAAGTAATCAGAAATAAAATATCTTACTCTTTGCTCGTCATAGCACCTGGCCCTTGGGAAATGAAGTGTGGGGGGGGGGGTTTAACTCGGGGAAGGGGCTATAGAGGGGTGTGTTTACTCGGGACATCTGTGTACATGTAAGGGGGGGGGGGACAAGGGGGGGGGGGGGTGTCAATCCAAAAGGCCGGTTACAGCTGATAACATTACTCAAAATAGCCCCACAATTTGGAAAGCGCAGCCATCATCTGTGTACCCCGGGTCGCAAAGCTGCTGTATGCTTTAGCCATATGGTGAGGCTACTTAAAAATCGGCCTACGGTAATATAACGCTGGCACAAGCCAGACTGCTGAAGTTTGCACATTCGTTAGACTAGCTCGCCACTCACTTCGCAATCTGAATGACTCAGCCAGCCAAGTGTCAAACGTATTTCACACCGGATTGACTTACCTTGTCGTCGAACTCTTATAGTTTCATGCTTACCCCCCCCCGGCTGCCCCTTTTAGAGACCCTAGTCACTGGACCCTGATGATCAACAGGTAAAATGGAATTTCAAGTGTGTGGGCACATGCGCTTTATTCCAGGATAAAGTGCATTGCCAATGCACTTATTCCAGAATAAAGTACATGGCCACTTGCACTTTATTCCAGGAAAAAGTAAGTGGACCACTGCACTTGTTCCAGAATAAAGGACTTGGCCCACATGCACTTTATTCCAGAATAAAGTACTGCCACATGCACTTTCCAGAAAAAGTTACATGGCCACATGCCACTTTATTCTACAAAACTCTGTAATTATCAGTGTCACCAGTGACCAGGTTCTCTAAATGGGCAGGCAAACCATATAAGTGCCCAAATTTCACGGCCATTAAAAACAAAACAATAATGCAATTAAAAATGAACATAAAGACCTGGAATTCTGGAATAAGTAACATTGGCCACATGCACTTTATTCTGGAATAAAGTACATGACGACATGCACTTATTCCCGAATAAGGTACATGGCCACATGCATGTTATGCCATAAAACTTGTTAAATTCATCAGGGTCACCACCCAGTGACTCCAGGGTCTCTAAATGGCAACAACCAATATAAGTGCCCACGGCCAGTAAAAAGTAAATAATAAACACCATTGCTAAGACCTTTTTAAAATCCTCACCATAAAGTAAGACAAACACATCCTTTCTTTTGTGGAAGGTTGCAGCGATAGAGATGGCAAACCAAAAACTGAGGGTGAAAAAGTTTCGCAAGAGCCCTGTGGTATGAATGCACTGTACAAGTGGCAGCTGTCTGCCCGGTACCACATGTGAACCAGCTCCGCACTCTTTTTGTACGGTTAAACAAGATTCAGATTCGTGTTGCCCAACATATACATGTCCAGAAGGAGAAGCACTATGAGTTACAATACAACTCATCCACCAGGACACAGTTCAGTGGGTTGTAACTTGTACATACATTTGACATGACTGACTTTGTTTGATTGGGTATCATATATCATACCCAAAAACCAGGGAGGTGTATTTTCTAAAAACATTGGTGAATGAAGGCTAGAATTGTCCGGGAATTGAGGTTTTTGTTTACTAGCTAATAGTGACTAGCGGTCAGCAACTTACATGGAAAATATATTCAAGCTTTTCATATCCTTTTCACGTAAGGCAAAATTACATTGATGGCATTTGTTTGCCCTCAGATCATCCAAGCATGTGAAAAATACAGTTCATGCACGGTTTCAACCTGTTTCTTAAAAGTCGAGCCTCCATTATTTTAAAATCTCATATGAGGACAATTAATATCGGGCGTAAAATCAATCAATTTATCATTATCATGTTTTGGATCCGATATTTTCACATTACTTGGAAACTCCACAAAACTATGATAATTAAATTGGACTCCTGGTGCCTGCTAAGGGAAAGTGGTAAAACTGTTGGCGCATTGAGTGAGGTTGTGACTAAAAAAATATGACATCGGATTGAGAGCGAATGGT
>JAMKCH010028794.1:0-17711 GCA_023653785.1 Ophioderma brevispina | reverse complement strand
TATCTGCTTGTGCTAATGTTATAAAGGTCTACTGGTGTCCCTTCAAGATGCCGTCACTTGATACCTCAGGCCACGCCAGGACATGAGATCCCTCACTCATCGCATAAAGCCAATGTAGACTAGGCTAGGCTAGACGGAGGCTAAGCTAAGTCTAGCGTAGATTAGCTAGGCTAGCCTAGTTTATCCTAGGTAGGCTAGCCTAGTTTATCCTAGGCTAGCTAGCTAGCCAGCTGAGGCTAGCCTAGCCTAGGCTGCCTAGTCTCATATAGCCGAACCTCGTCTAACTAGGCCTAAGGATAAAGCTATAACTAATAGTCCAGATAGCCTAGGCCCGATTCTTGTTATTGTTAGACTAACCTACAAAATCTGTGGACTGTAATTAATCGAAAAAAAAATATGTAATGTTGATTTGCATTACTACCATGTAATATGGTTTCAAAAACAGACAGACATCATATTTTCTCTATCATTATGTGTGTGGGCTCTGATAAGAGCCGTTTTGTTTATATATTCCTGGAAGATACAGGGCGGCATAACCGTTATTTGACTACAAGCGTCGTTTAGCGAGGCAATGCTGCGACCCTTGTGACAAAGCCTGGTTCAGCTCCAGGTGTTGCTCCTTTGATACACAGGCGTTCATGGCATTATGAGTAAACGTGCAATCGGTTCCATTTGGCCTCCAGGTGCAAAATCTAGACGAGACAGCGCCTACATATGTAGACTGCTCTGGCCAGGAATACGGATGTGGAGGACACCCGGGAACAGACATTTAACCAAAATATAGCCTATTGGTGTTGTCTGAGGCAGGTTCTCCATTTTCCCTGGCCTAGTCTGAAACTGAATATGTGTGCCAGAAGGCCTACACCGCCGCCTCCAAGTCTCGAAATCGCTTGCTCAGATATTGAGATGTTCATCCGTCATTTTGAATCGGATATGCCAAAAAATTTTGAACTTGACCTCGGATAAAGCAGCACCAAACACGACGGTAAATTATTCACAACGTAGCAGACGAGGTTTTTGCGTTTATTAAACTTTATCCTAATAGCACAGACAATTTATACAGCAAACAACCACAGACTACCTTTGTGAAATCTAAAAGATGATGCACGATGAACAGTTCCCCCCCCCCCCCACCACCGTTTAGATGCCTATCACGGAAAAGGAAAAATGCCGTACTGCCACAAACTCATCAGTTGATAAATTTGTTGATACCTATGTCTTTTTTTCTCGCGTAGACTTGAATACGCAAAGCGCACACGCACGGAACATTCTTTTAAAGGGTACACACACCATTGCACGCGCCCATAGACTTTGTATGTAAAATGATGGTCAGAATAATAGACTATAACTCGAGTTACCTCACGTTTGGAAAATTACGGATTATATGAATTACAAACCAGTAGAGATTTATCTACAACATATCAAAAATTGAGGAAGGATTATAACAATTAGGTGTAGATTTTTCGATATTTACTGATATTTACAGATGCGTCGGATTTTTCGCGAGGTTTTTCACTTCCGACTAACCTCGCATGAGCCTTGTGTGTTTATACGCGATCCACACTGATTTCATTAAAAATATCGAGGTTTTCTTTTCAAAATTGTCAGTAGACATCACTCCTATCTGTTTTTTTATTAAAATCAAAGTTGAGGGTACCCAAAATAACAGAATATTACTAAGAATATTCACAATTTATACACAAAAGAGGTACACAGTCGTGAATAAACTCGGACTGATATAGGCTTGTCCACTCTAATGGTGGTGGTACCCTAATCATTTCATACCAAAATTTTCCGCGGTCATTTCAGGTAATCTGGGGTCACCCAATGTCAAATTACTACAAATGTTGTATGGTCATGAAACTATGGGTGTGGTCAAAGCCAAAAATTGAAGGTCATTTCAAGTAAGGTCAAGTGAGGTTATCCACAGTCAAATAGTTATGGTAAGAGAAGATGTCAATAGCTTCCACAATGCATGGCTTCCAATGGAGGGTTTTGTACAGGTACGATGTGTGGTCGTTAGTGATGAAACATGGCTAAAATTGACAGTACTGATCACAAACTTGCATTTTAAGAGCGTTTCATCTCTACCGATCTACATGGCAACCTGTACAAAACTTCCAATGGAAGCAATGCATTTGCATTGTGGAAGGCTACTGGGTTCTTTCTTAGTTATGGTCATGAAATTCCCTGTTGGTAGTAACATTTGATACCAAACTTGTCAAGATCATTTCAAGGTCTCTTGGGTAAAGGTTAGATCAGTGAATGATGGTATATCTAAAAAATGGTAATGTGAACGTGGTGTTGTTATAGTAAAAAACACAAAAGCAGCGACACTAGTGGTTGAGAACCAACCTTGTAAAAAGAAAGCAAGGCAGTATTAAAGAGGTGATCTTTGGTGATGGCCTTGACATGTGAGGAAGTTGGTGTGGGCCGCCAGGACCTCTAGCAAGCTGTTGTGCCTGTGTGTTGTGGTGTGTTGTGTGTGTGTGTGTGTGGTGTCATTGTTTTTTTTTAAAATTGGATCTCAATTGAAAGTTGTATCAAATTGGAAACCAATCTTGTTGTCAAGGTGCACCAGCAATCCAAGCATTTTTTCATTTTCTACCCCTGTATTATGGATTTATTCCTCCCACACTTTCACGAGGCGACACACGCTAAATTTTAGTCTATTAACCTTCATAAGAAGACAAATCAACGGAGATATGAACCTATGCTCTCCACAGTCTTGGATATTGCTACAGATGACCCCAATATTCAGAATCAATTAAAAAAACCCACCTACAGGGTTTGTCCCAAAAAAAAGTGGTTGCAAGCAGATATAACTACGATCTCTCAAAAACTGCTTAAGCTGTGAATTTAATTTTCCTGGAAGGTTTTAATTAATAGTCTTTTGTATAAATTGTGCAATCCCGTGACAATTCCGCCACAAGCAACGCCAGAGATATGAAGTTATTAAAGGCCATCTGTTTTTCACCAATTGCCAATGCGGATTTACAACAGTTTAACATCATTTCCCCGTTCTGTTGTGGATGGATGGGATTTCCAACAAAATTGAATGCACGGATGTATTATGACTATGCCATATTAAATATGAACAACTGAGGACAACAAAATGCACACAATGTTAGTTTTTTAGAAATTATTTAAATGGCAAATAGACAATAAACACGCAATGAGTAAGCATCCAGTCAACATTCTAAATTAATTATGATCAGCTAACTTATGGTCTATTTTGTTATCTATACCTGTGCAGTTTTTGTGATAAGTAAGTATTTTTGCTAAATATATAAACGTGTAAACTAAGTGGCACACGTGTTTGAATATCATAGTGCACATTTCTTTTTTACAAGAAATGATGAAATTAAATAGCTCTTAGTGACCAATTAAAGTTATTTGCACGGAATGGCTGGTTTGCCTACCATCTACAAGGTGGAATGACACAACAGATTACCAGTTACTTCTTGAATAGGGTCATCAGGAATGTTTTGTAGAACAATGATGCTTGGAAGGTTCATCTTAACTAGTCCCAAAAATCACACGTACTGTGGACGTTTCGTCAACTAGCAGGACTTTCTCAACACGCGGTGAAGTGACATCTTCTGTTGATACTCTTGTTACCGTTTGCTTAGATACAAGGTTGCTCAGATGGTTTTGAAGAAGAGATCGTCAAACATGGACTAAGATGTATGCCCCTCATCCCTGTTCATGGTGTTTCCTTCTTTTAATGGCGACTGCTTCCTTGATTCCAAGTCTATACTAGAACTCTCTCTGCGAGGACTGAGTCGGTGTTATTCCCAGTCTATGATATGATTTTGATCTAATGCGTGATCTATGATCGCCGAATGGAATAACTGATTGGGAATCTTCCTAGATGCTCTAGTTTGGATCCAGATGAGTATTTCTTACGTCTGATTGATGTTCTTCAATACGTTTTGCTTTCGCCAGTGTCACCAATGTATGAAAAAGAGCAATTCTACAAGGGAACCGATTCACAAATCGGCGATAACAGATTCGGCGATCAAGATCACGCAGTAGATCAAAATCACATCTATGACTGGGATAACACTTCAGTCATCGGCAGAGAGAACAGAGAGAGAAGTGATCGGATTATTCTAGACGTTGGGGATCAAGGAAGCAATAGCCATTAGAAAGGAAAACACCATGAACAGGGATGAGGGGCAATACAATCTTAGTCACATGTTTGACGATCTTCTTCAGAAATCATCTGTCAACCCCTTGTTACTAGGCAACGGTCAACAAGAGTTATAAAAAGCAAGATCGTTCACTTCACCATCAGTGTTGAGAAAAAGTCAACTGCTAGTTGACGAAACGTCCACAGTAAGTGTGATTTTTGAACTCGTTAAGATGAAACCTTACCAACATAAAGATCAGTACTGTTTTCTTGACGTTTTCCTCTTTGGGAAGGTTGTATAAATAACACAATGGAAAGAATGGTCAATTCATTTCATTGAACTAAGCTAAGAGAATCACACCTGTCATGTATTCTTTGCTACTTTACATTTTACTTGCATCTAAAATTCATAAAAATCCATTGCTTTCTTAAAATCTGTTAATTAGATGCACCACCATCCGCAATGACTCTTCAACAGGTAACCCCTTCGATCCATGAGTATTGTCAGGCATGTCAGATTTAAAAAGGTATTATTTTTAGGTTATTATGTAAGATATTCGTTCAGATACAGCACTGCATTAATTTGGTATTAGAATATCACCTCAGGTTCTGAGGTTAACTTTTTTACTCAATGCACACGATAGAGTCAGAAATCTATCTGATGTACCTTATAACTCACTTAACTGTTTTGTAAATCCCATGGAATGGATGAAAACAGATAGCTTTAATAATCGTTTATATCTCTGTTTTCATGACGTGATGTCATGGGACTTTCACAATTTATACAAACAGTACAATTAATATCCTCCATGAAATAATATTTACGCTTTAGCAGTTTTTGAGACATCATGAGGTTTTTCTGCTTGACCACCACTTTTTGGGAACCCTGTAATTGAAAGAACTGTATCCAGAATGAGTATGAACAGATTTTGATTTTGTTGAATTTACAATATTGCTAATTTCTGAAGCACCTTGTTTGTATATGGAAATTGTCAGTATACACAATCCAACTAAAAATTGACAGTCTGGTTTTGGAGCAAGAAGAGTCGGTAATAACCACATATGATATGTGAAATAAATGCATAATGTGGATTCTATCCTTGTGCTTGTATCCCAGAGGAACTTGAATTTAGGCATAAGTTTTTCCCCTTAATCTCAAGTTGGCAAAAATTGCTCCAATGGGGTGATGGAATACATTACACTAACTCCATCATCCATTGATTATGAAATGTATGGATTCTGCCTGGGGTTTATTCATGCACCAGCAGGGAGTAGTAGTTTGGCAACTATGTACAAACAACTTAATTTAGTGAGCCAGTTATTTTCACCAATTTTACGGCTTTAATTCGTTTTGCCGGGCACGGGGCTTAAGTTTTGTGTGCTTTTTAGCTGTCAAATGGCAACTGTATAATAGTTTTTTTTTTTAAGTAAACCCATATTATATCATGGTACTTGAAACAAAAATTGTGTAGAAATGATTAGTCTCAATTAGTTGTGGTCAAATTTTGTTTTGAACAAGAATGTGAACAATTTATAAATTTCCCACAAATTGTTTCCACCATGAGTCATGAGTTGTGTTTTTTTTACATCAAGTACTTGAAATGAAATTTGAAAACATATCTTTTATGTACATTTATCTAGACCCAAACTCTACATTGAAAACGGGTCATCACCGAAGGCTGCTCTGATGAGTCCGCATATTTGGCGCATATCACCGTAAAGAATCTGTACGGAGTATGCCCTTAACCTTGGAATTTTGCATCAAAAATTTCCTATTGCAAAATATGTCTCTTATAGCACTTTCCCATCCCCCACTCCTTTAGAGAATATATGACATAAAAGATCCAGAGGGTAATATGGACAATTTCATTCTTCCATGTAAGATAATAAGTTGTAGTATTTTTATATCATGTATGCAGATGCATACGAATATTCCAAAGTCTTGGATGTAAATACCAAAATAAACAGAGCTAGCAAAGGAGGATAGCATAAGAGGTTATATTTTATGTGTCACGAAACTAGCACTTCCTCCAGGTTAACCAACATTTCAGTTGATTAACCCTAACGCGGCCGAAGATTGCAATGAGACGCAACGAAAACGTCGCGCGGTACCCGGTCGGAAAATGTTTCTCGTTGCCATCTAGGCCGTCAAAACTATTTTTGGTTTCGCGGCAAATGACTCTCATTGGCCCTCATTGCATCTGGCGTACTTACACGGTGAAATGACGCGATGTTCCTCGTTGCATTTGGCCGTCTTTACGGAAAATGACGCGCTGTTCTTCGTTCCATTTGGGCCGTCTTTACTGGAAAATGACGCGGATGTTCCTTGTTGCATTTGGCCGTCATTCTCCGTGAAATGATGCGATGCTTTCACTGTATTTCGGGACGGTTTGCCCGCAGAAGGGCAAGCTTTTCATTCAGGCGGGGGTGAGGTGTTCGGTGACACTGTGTACAAATGCCCATAGACAATTTCGAATTCGATGGTGATAGCGCCACATTTTCGATAACCTATTTTTTTATATGCAATAAACGTATTTCATGACGTAAACCGGAGCAAGACGTAGCATAATAGCGCCACGCACGACTATGATGTTGTAGGTAATAGCGCAACTCACGGACTGGCAGACTATAAAGCTACAAATTTCATGCAGATCAATGTGCAGTACGCATCCATTATTAATTTTATTATTTATTTACCCGTTTTTATTGCATTAGCACGCGATGTTTCTCGTTTTGCATCGGGACGTCTTTCCGTGTAAATGGCGCGATGTTTTTCGTTGCATATGGCCGTCTTCCGGTAAATCGCGCGATGTTTTTCGTTGCATTTGGGCCGTCTTACGGGGAAAATACGCGATTTTTGCGTTGCATTATGGGCCGTTATTGACTTTAAGCTACTTATTCCTGTGCGGGAAAAACGGCCGAGATGCAATGAAACGCAAAACTTGGCTCTCGTTGCATCTGGGCCGTTCAAAATAAAAATAGATTGCCTTTCGTTGCATTTTTGGGCCGGCGGTCGGCAAAACGACCGCGACCGGGTAGGGTTTAATCAGCATTTCAGTTTGCTTTAGATCATTTTGTGTAATGTAGGCAACTTACATAAGCGCTTATTATAAGGTTATAGTGAGCCTTGCAGTGTAACGGGAGATGGTGATTTCTTCTAGATTGAATGATTTTGACCCCAAAACCCATCTGCAAAGTTTTGTGCCAATTATTTACTCCGTTTTGATGTGGTCGCTAAAAACATGATTTTGTAAGACCCATAGGAGTCCGGTCATAGAGTACTATGTAAATTTTATGGTCAACATGAAAGGGTCACATTTTGCTCATAACATCCAAACCAAACACTTTTAGTGCTAACAGGATTCATGAGAAAGAAAAATAGTAGCTTTTCCAACACCAAAATATTGGCCACTCCAGTCAAATCTAGGGTTCTGGGAGCGAGGATTGGGTCATGACCCTTCAAGTTATATATTGGAATATTGCCAACAAAAGTTCTCCCAAGTGTGTCTAGTAAAATTAGTACAACTTACTAAGCCCATTTGTAAATGTTGTATTAATAACTAGTTGGTTTACAACCCAATATTTTCAAAAATCTTTTTTTTTCTCCCGATGCATTTCAATCTACAATGAGAGGGCCCTTGTTTATACATGTGTCCTGTGTTTTTAAGTCTATCATGTATTTACTGTTATTCTTTTGTCTGTAAAGGAATTTTTTTGTTTTTTTCTGTTATATTTTCAGAAGTGAAACATGGTTGGTGATTACTAATAATCTCAACACCCAACTGCCATCAATTCAACAACAAGTCAGTGTTTACTTCCAACCCCCGTGGGCCCCCCACCTGTCTGCAGACAAAACCTCCACCAAGTTTTGCGTATGTTGTTGAGGTCAGGTCAAGTGCACAGCTGCTGATGTCTGCAGCGCTTCAACCTGACAAAAAGGAGCCAATAAGGTCGGTATAAGGTTCTATATCGGGTGGTCTGTGACCCCTTCTTAACAAGGACATTGTTTACATTATTGTTTCAAGTGTGGCCAAAAGTATGTAGAACTATAGCAGATGAGCATTAGTTTGTATTGTGCCTTGGATGCGGGTAGTTTAAAGTCAAGGTAGAATAGTAAAGGGTCATGTCAATCTTATAGTCAACAGATATGTATATACTATTCGTGTTTTGCAGGGTGGGTTGGAGCTAAACTACCTGTGTATAACACAATGTATTAGTGTACTACACTGCAACCAAATCAAAAGGGTCTGAGAGAAAGTAGTTATTATGCTGGAGTGAATTGAAGAGAAGACTGCGTAATTTTATTATTGGAAAATAAGGAATCTATTCTTGGATAATCTACATGTCGAGTTTGCTGCTAGTGGCAAGTGTACATGTGAAAAGCCGTGCCCAGTAGACAGTATTTGCAGAAGAGGACTGCCAATTCTTTAGTCATCACCTTGGAATTGTTTATGAGAACCTTTGTTGACAAGTCACTGCACTGCTAAGAAGCAGTAGACACAGGTAAGGCTAGGAATTCAACTGCAGGGAACAAAATGTTCTACTGCAGTATAGTGCATGTACAATAGATCAACCTGCCGGACTGCAGTTACATTTGTCTCAAGAGCCTAGGTTTATAATGGGTAAATGATGTAAGTGCAAACACAGACAAGATTGAAGTCAAAATTAATGCGGTCATCTCCCAGCTCTTGCGATCACCGTTTCAACAGACTTGTCCCGTCACGTTTAGTAAAGAGCTTTAGGTAGTAATTCCCATTACTGGCATCCGCTTGGATTAAGTCCTACCTAGGGCAGATTTACCGTGAATGGGTTTATTGCTCATGCATTTGGTGCATTGTAAAAATCAAGGCTAGCCTAATAATCCTTGGGCTTGAGGCCACTTCCTCCAGATAGATGCATAAGCTTTAGAGTAGGAAAGCAGGTTACTTGTGGTTATTCTGCTTCAAAGCAGGTATGTTTGTTTCCCTTTTGTATAAACCTTTGTGTGTTTAAGTTTGTCAGCAGAGGGTGTTTTGAATCATCCCACAATGCATTTGCCTGTGCCTATACTGTAGAGTACAAAACTTATCTCAGTACTTAGGATAAAAAGTTTTTTTCAAAGTTTTAAGAACCACAGGATATGTCTAATCATGCTAAAAATTCCCAGTACTATGCTTTGTGGGTGAAAATGAGCATAGAAGTCAGGATTTTTATGTGTTGAGAAGAGGATTTTGTGGGATCACATGACCCTGTTGAAGTGAAATTTTTCCCAAAACTGGTGCACTGTCCGGATTGAACTCAATACACCCTCTGTTTGTCAGTACAATGCAATGACTCATCACTTATTGGTGATTAGTTGAAAGATGACAGTATTTAAGGTGCAACGAGAATTTTTGATGCACCCAGATATTGTGTCATAACTAACTAATTTCATATACTGTAAAAGTGATACTTTCCGCGCGTGTAATTTTTCGCCAGTTTCTGTCAATGTCTTTTAACATTTGTTTGTTTTTTTTTTTTGCTTTGTTTTAATTAGTTCTTTTTTCAGCTATCCACTACCTAAGACCTACAACAAAATAAACATTTTCCGCGAAAATTCCATTTTACAGTATAATTAGACACTCAAAGATCGCTTACTTTACTTGCGACAGAAATGTCTTAAAAGAGCGGAAAAAGGTATTTTGACTTGCTATATACTCCCCGGCTAAACAATCCGAACGATGTTGAAAGGGCCATCAACGTGCTCAACTTGCTTTCAAATGACGCGCCAAGCCAGCTGGATAACTCTCTCAAACTTCCACATCATGCTTCGTTATCAATGCATTACGACACAGATTGGTCGTAGCCAGCTTTTTTTTCAGGGGCAAGGATTCCCCACAGGGGGGGACAGCTGGCCCCCCCCCCCTTCTGGCTACGCCACTGGACAAGGGGTCCAATAAGAAAACACATTACGCGAACAACGCCACTCCTGGCATTTATTATTATAATTTCACTTACATTAACCTTTCACATACCTTTTAATACAGTAATTGATCTAGTTGGGATTTTTTTTTTAGGCCGGGGAGTATTATTCAATATAAAACTAGAGCGAATTTTGTATTTGTCCTATACGAAATTAGGAATTTCCAGTGTGTATCAAAGACATATTTTCTCAGCTTAATCCTTTCAGATGGGGATATTTTGATGGAAAGATTTTACATCAGGGCAAAAATCAGAATTTTTCAAATTTGTTAGGGACACTGTTGTTTGAAATCTTCGTGCACCTTAAGTGACTGGAAATGTTGCTTTTACTTTCTGCTGACTATTAAATTACCAGGGAAGGTAATTGACTCTCAAAGATAGGTCACAGAATAAGATCAATATGTAGATTAAGTTTTTTCCCTCTTGCCTGGACAAAGTTCAATAGACACTGCAATTACTATTTGTGGTACGGTATGGAAGGTTTAACCATTTGGTGTGAAATCTGAATACACTATTATCGGAGTTTTGTAGGGCTATAGTGCAAAGGTGATGGATAGTAAGAGGGCCAAGAGTTTCTTGATTTATTGGATTGTGAGGGCAACCCAACCTATACTAAGGAAGGTATTTCTTTTTTTTTAAATTTTTTTTTTTTTGCATATTAGGCAAAAATAGTGACTGACTTTTTGGGTTTATGATGCTTTGCCTATGAGGATGGGACCACCACCATATGTTATTGGTGACTTTTTTTGTATATTTATGAGCTAATTTGCATCATTTATGTGCAAAAATGACTCAAAGGTGCATGTGATCACAACATCAGGCAAGAATGGGATATTAGAAGAGTTGGGACAGGCTTACCTTGTTTTAAAGAGGGGCATATTTTGTTTTTGAAAGTGGGGATATGTGATGCAGTTGGATCAGCGCGTGCTTATAAGCACCAGATTGCAGGAGTGAGTCCCGCTGTTGCAATGTTTATGCACTTGGGCAAAGGCAGCACTTTGCCTTGCTTGGCTCTCTCCACCAGGAGTTAAATGGGGTACCGGATTATGCTGGGAATGCAAAACGACTCGCTGTGCGGGAGGAGTGGGGCCCAAAACCCCCACAGCAATGTGATGGAGTGTATGGCACCAAATGCCAAAGACAGAGAGATGGGCATCTGCCTGCAGGTGCACCATTTACATTTATTTATTTTTGAGTGATTGAAAGTAAATAATGTACTGAAATCAATCCTAAATTAAATGAAAGTAACAGATAAATCAAGGCACGTCTGAATCAATAAAGCAAAATGGCCACATTCAATTTGCAAGAATTTTTTTGGGGATATAATTTTAGGGGAAAATGAATTGATTGTGAAAAAAATATAATTCGGTAATTCAAGGATGTAAAACAGGGAGTTGTTGAAATGAAAAATGTAAAATGAAGTGTCACAAAAAGGCTCTTGCCATCCAGGGACATTAAAATTGGCCAAAATACTATTAGTACCAGAAGAAGGCAATTCGTACTGTCTCAGCCTTTTGAGGTGTCAGGAATCATGTCTGAATTGAACGTGCTAGAAAATATCGGTGAACTATAATTGGTTTGGGTTCGTGTCCAAGCAATACAATAGTATTTTACCCCCCAAAAAATTATTGGTGATGGTTGTGTGTACTCCATTGGATATTATTAAAGCAATATTGGCACATTTGTGACGGGCGCCCCAATTCCCCCAAAAATTTGATATTTTTGCACAGGTACGGTTGGTAATTGTCTAGGAACATATACGGCGACCCGAGAAAGCTAAAAAAATGCGTTGTCTCCCAAAAAATAAGCGATTTTGTAATTGAATTGGCGATCCCAGATTGGACTTACGGCAGAGCTGGACATGTACGTTATGTCCGTCATGATGCAATAGTGCCCCTGAGAAAATAACCTCTAACTTGGGCTTGCCCGACTATTAAAACAACGAATGGATGAACGTAGGGACAACGTAAATGGCGCGATTTTCCCGGCTATTTCACATTGGAAGGCCGTTTCCAGCAGCCGGTGAATTATTATAGGCGATCCCCGATAATAATATTCTAGTACAAAATTCCTGCGTTTGTGACCATAGACATTTTTGAGCTTAACCATATTTACAGGTATGTTTACTAAGCCAATTACCCATGCAACTGTGTAAAATCTCCAAATTCTTGAAAATTGGGGCGCCCTTCAAAAAAAATTTGTTACTAATGTGACTTAGCTAGTGACACAAGTGCAGTCCAAGAAAGACACAGCCACAAGAACCGGGTGATACACAACCTATGCAGCAGTTATGCTCATAGGCTCATGTATGCCTTATATGACGGTGTGTCGTGTGCGCATAGCAACAACTCATATCCCCAGCAAAATAATTTTTCATTTGCAGTTTTTTGTGTACTCAGTAGCTGAATTAACGAGTGGAAGTTGTGTGGTTAAATAATGCGATTTATTTATACCCTTGCGATTGTCTTTAAAGAGTTATATCAAGGGTATATCGAAGGTCTTGGCATTTGAGAAAATAAATGTAAACCTTGAATATAAGTCGGCGTGAAAAATACAATAGTGTGAGAGTGAGAGAGTAGCAGGTTCATTATGTGTCAGTGTATAAGTGCGGCGAGGGAGCTTTGTACAATACTGCATTTAATATGTATTAAAATGTCATTTATTAAAAATCATTCAGAGGCAGAAAATAAGTTTGCTGATCAATGTGAGTATTGTTATTAATGGGGCGTCGAGTGTGAGTATCGTAGGTGGTGTGGGAAAAAAGGCTGTTGTAGAAGAGGAGTAAGACGTGTGAGGTAATTAGCTTTGCTACGGTGTGTTTGTGAAGACCATAGCACTGAAAGGTGTGTAGTCTGTGAGGTTGTCTTTTGGATGTATGCTCGGGCTACCTCGACTTACATGTAAAGATGTACATTCTTTTTCCCTGTTTAGTTAAATTTGGAAAGAGTGCCAATTGATGGAATGCTAAATTCAGTGTTTTCTCTTGGGGCCATAGAAATTATTTCTTTTGGGCCCGATGGAGCAAATTTCAGGGCTGTTTCTTCAGAATTTTTCCAGATTCATGATTATTTTTGTGGCAAAATTTATGCTATTTTTATTTTGAGTCTGATTTTGGGTACTTGAGCATACACTTTCAAACCAATTTTTGTGGGAGTTTTAATGCTTTCAGGGTTTAAATTAAAAAAAAAAACAAAAAAAACAAGCACACCATTGGAACATTTGAGCATATGTTAGAAATTCCTTTTGAGTGAGAAATGTTTATTTATTTTTTGTGCTGTCTTTCCACAGGGTAACAATATTCAGTGTTTACACTGCTTTTGAAGTTGGCCCTGAAAATTTGTTTGGTCAATAATAAATACATAAATACTACTTTACTAGGGTGGAAATATTTGAAGCTTTTGGGAGCTCCAAAAGCCTTTAATATGCATTATAAGCAATAACGCATTTTTGTTGTGACAATATTTTGCTTTTAAAATGCATCATTATATAAGTGATTCCAATTTATTTTCTGCCACTTCACAATGTTTCCAGATGGTGACATTTAATATGTCATTTTCTTTGCCCTGATTTCATGTAGGTGGAATAACCATCTGCTATTACTTCTAACTGCGTGTAAGCATTGATCAGTCTTTGGTGACCAAGAGCCAGCCAAAATTTTATTGGTATCTGTGCAGACGATGGGCGGCCAAGCCTCATTCATTATAGCAATCACCAAAAATGTCAAAAGAAAAATTACAGCAATATGAAGTGCCAAACACAAAACCAATTTGGGTGCTTTTATGTGGGTCGGTCAGGGTGTTCCTATGACACTACATACGACCTGTCCTCGTTCGTTAATAATACAAAAAAAAAATCAGAATACCCCTGTCATCACCAACGGTTTTGGAATAAGAAAAGATTCCTTGACAAACATATAAAAAAATCAGAATTTTTCGTCAAGATTTCGCTTTTCACGTAGTGAAACCCAATGGCGACGTCTAAATGGGATTTCTGGCCGCCCTCCCTGGTATGTATATCTACTGATTCCGCCGTCCTCCACGTTTCTAAATTGCCTTGTTCCCCGCTACACCACTCGCTTATGCTTTTTTTGTTTCTCCACTCGGACCTGTTAAAGTGCAGTAACTAGGTGGATCCAGGAATTGTTAATGTGGAGGGGGTGGGGGCACAAAATTGATGGCTCGCTGGGCGTGCCGGATAGACACATTTTTTTAGTCTGTTTTCAAAATTCTGAAGGGGGGGAGGGCGGCTAGATGCACTATATGGCACAGACGCCGTGTGCCGTCATTCTACGGGTTCTACAGGGCGCCCTGTGCAGCAAAAAGTCATTTTCTAGATTAAAGACTGACAGGTGCCCGGTGCTCTGCCAAAAAAATAGGGTGGGTGCACAGGTGTGCACTCACTCCCCTCCAAATCTGCCCCTAGAGACAGGACAAGCTCTGTCCATTATAAGGACATGTAAACCCAACAGTTTGGGACAACATGTTATCAAATTTTGGAATCCAAAATAAATTAATACGCACTGCTTTAACAAATCAGACAAAATTTGTAGGTGATTGGTGCGTAAACACGTGTGAGGCCTCCGACGTTAGGCCCAGCTGATAAAAATTCAATTATTGATCATGTTATGTCCCAGCTGGTCACATATTATACATGTAGGCTTCTGTTTGTTGGTTATAATACCATATTACATGTAATAATGCCTAGCGGCCCTATTATGAATTTGTTCCCACATAGGCTATTTTAAAGGTACATTGTGTTCTAGCACCTTCTATTTGCTTATGGTTCTCTAGATATTGTTGAGAAAGTTTACATTTCCAAAATAAAATGATTCCAATCTTGTGTTTTGTGTTATAAGCGAACGTTTGTATCATAATTTGTTCATAGGCATGCCTCAAGTGGGGGTTGAGGCTGTGGATCACAAAATGTGGGGATCGCGCTTTGTACCTGTATATCATATAAACCAGTGGCCTATAGTATGTGTGGTCTATTCTTTCATGCCTTTTGATTACTCCAGCAGAAATTTGCAATCTTGTATTTTCTGTCAGTAAAACAGACAGACAGAATACAATATTAGTTGTGGGGCAGCGTGATTATAAACCATTTATTGTAAACATCAAAAGGCACTGTCAAAAATCAATCTGATAATTTGCATCTTGAGGCAATCTAGTGAAACATAAACATAAATGAAAGTACTAGGATCATGGAAATGCACCTTAAAGTAAAATATCAAATGGTGTTAGGCCATGAAAGTCCATGTTATGTTTCCAGTACATTTTTTGCAAATAAATGAGGCAACTATCTCATTTTCATATTCATGATTAGTAATTTTGAAGAAACCGGCCATTTTACCAACCTTCGCCTGCTCTAATGGCTACAATATTGTGTCAAATTACCACTACATTTAGAAAGTTTTTTTCAACGTTCTTTGGTTTAAAATTACTAAAATCACATCTCAAAAAGATTGATCACAAGAAGAAACCTTGATATTTCTTTTTAAAATACAAAAATATGAACTTTGTAGGGATTCAGCGTCTCAAACGCGGGCAGAAAATCATAATGTGGGCGGTTATGGGAAACTAACATTGACGTCAGAGGCCTTAAAGGGCTGACTCAAGAGTTTTCAAAATATTTTTGGTGGTGATACTTTAAAAGTCAACCATAACTAACGATAGCATCTAAATTGCTCACTTTCCACAGTTGTGATTGGGGGGGGGGGGGGCTGCAATATGAATTTTCAATATGGTTAATTTATATATTCGTGACCATCCTCCTTTAGTCAAGTCTGGGTGTTAACGTTCCGTAGAGCGCCCTCTGCGGCCTCCTACCATTAAGTCTGTTGAAAGACTAGCACTCGGGTTACGTCTGAAGTTCATGCCGTTCTTTTGCTGTTAAGTTGGCATGTCGTACCCCTATCATCGGAACTCTCTGATTCGGCTTTTAAATTGAATTGAATTGTAGGATATTATGTAGGCAGAATGACATTCATATTTGTGTTTTTCATGTGACTTCCAGCTTGCAGAATTACTAAAGAGTTCCCAATAGTAAAACCTCAAAATAAATATGCCTATAGTGGAATGCTGTGTGACTGTATCGTACTTACCAATCAGAATGCCGCAGAGACTGTTATTAGTTTTTTCAGTTCAGGGGTTGGTTGAATAAAACTCTGCTTTTTATTTTGTCTTTGATTCATGCATTATGTAGACATTGGGTGTGGTTCTATGATATACACAGACCAATCGTGTGTGAAAGTGTAAATGAGAGGAAAAATAGTATGCTTGCCTTAAAGGCAAAACAAATAGGGCGCATAGTTGATTATTTTTTAAATCTACCTTGTATATGATAAAATAATTGTATAAAACCCAGAGATGTTTTTTATTTTAGGTGTTCCAGAGACGAGGGTCAAACTTAAAGTTACATCGTATTTTAATTTTCGAAGTTTAACTTGTAATTAGTGCCCGTGCGAACGCACTCTGTGGTTTTAGTAAAGCTTTAAGTTTACTCGATCGTTTTTAACTTAAGATTTCTTATGGTATTAGTCGTGGTTGCGCGTACCAACCCCGTTGAAGCATCATATTTTGGCCGTGTAGCTCGTGTGTACAGGCGTATTCACAAGCCGAAGTTTATGTGCCCTGGTCGCCATGACACGTAGTTGGGCGCTACCCTGGTTTCCTTTTATTTATTAGCGGACGGACTACCAAGGTTTATACACTCAACGGCGGTTAAAATAAATAAATTTCATTACATTTTATAATTTAATCATCTGGTTCACTGACCTACAATATGACAAAGCAGAAATAGGCCACATACATTAAAAAACCTGACCGTTGCATATATCACGCTACAGCGTCCCATTTGAGGAAGGCTGAACATTGTACTTTATTTCCCATCCATTTCCATCTCTCCCGTAGTCAGCTCAATACCAAATAATGTGGCTGCCATCTTATGCAAGTGAGACGATGCACGTGGGCATAAAAGACCGACAGCAGTTACTTACGATGATCCCAATTGGATAAGACTTACATCAGTAACACATATGAATTTAGCCAATCGATAGACTCGGCAATGCAACGAAAGTCGATAGAAAGCGTGATGTAAGTGGTTGAATTCCGTGAGAACATTGTTTATTTTAATGAATATTATAGTGATTACAGTATTGACAAGTCAACACAATGGCGATTTTGTTGAATGCATGTTTTTCTCTGGCGTGACTTGCCACCATTTTTTGTATTTAAAAACGGGATTTTTTAAACGTTTTACATACACAAAAATGAATAAATATGTAGAAACCAAGGTGGTGGCACTGGCTGTTATTAAATATAAACCGGAGCAACGGTGTATAAGGTCTCTCTAACGCTTGCCTTCGAACCAGCTTCGAAAACAATCGAAGGGCCCGGTGCCCGTGTAGTCTGTGTTACAGACCTTGTTTTACAAGACCTTGTTACTGTATTTACTCTATGGGAAGATAAACTACCGATACTATAGGGACCACCAACTTGGTAACAAGGGCTGTGAAACTTCAGTTCATCTGAAAATTTTTCGCCCCTCCGAAATAGCCCGCATGTCATAGACTCATGTACTAAGTTTTTCCCTGGTCGAGGGAAAAATATTCCCTCCCTCTGACTCCATATTCGGATTG
>JAMKCH010028793.1:0-65698 GCA_023653785.1 Ophioderma brevispina | reverse complement strand
GGAAGTGATACTTTTAGTTTAACTTGGGGATTAAATTTTAATATGGTGGTACATTTTTATCAAGATTTTGTATATAAGGTACTTATATAAATAATATCATTATAGTTGGGTCATTTGGGGGCAATTCCGTGACCGTGGAGAGCAGAGCATCATTTCTCAGTGGATTTGTCTTCTGCGAAGGTTAATGAACATTTAGCGGGGGTGCCCCTCGAGAAAGTGTGGGTGGAACCCAGGAGGGGGGGAATTCAATAATACCTGTATTATTGTTTTGTACGTTTTATTTGTCATTACAGAATGTATTATGCTTCTCTTGGTTATTTGTTTCAGTTTTGCAATATTTTCAGTGGTCGCTCTAACATTTTACATCAAAGTGACATTATTGTTTCCATCTAAGCGAAAGAATGTGAAATTGTCTTGAAATGGCAAAAAATTAAAATCATCTATGCTTTTACTAATTATAGTTCAATAGAAGAGTTTAGTGATTTCCTGTGCAAATCAATAAAATGTTTGGTTATTCTTAATAACACAAGAACAGTTTTATGGAGATTGTCCCTTCTTTTCAATGAGGCATTCATTTTCCGGGGTTTGAGTAGGCTCCGAATCTCCGAGACGCTAGTCGCCCTACATGCTTACAAAGATAATGACTAATAATAAAGAAGCCCCAATAAGCAGAACCCACACCACTAACTACAACGAGGACCTGTCCTACTTGTTAAGAAAAAATGATGAATTCCCTATCCACCATGGAATATCAGGAATAAGTGGCATAATTGGACTTTTTATGCGTCCTACTTATAAAAATAACATTAGCAAAATGAGGTAAATTGCTTACTCTGTCGAGGATGTTGACGTCTTCCTATTGCCAGGCGAAATTGCTAAATAACACGACACAGAACTATAGATGAAGTAACCCCGGTGTCTATAAACATATTTGAAACACAAATTTGCACCCTTTCTGTCATTATTCTTGAGAAACAAAAACGTCCACCGCACCATTAGATGGGGGGCATTGAAGCTTCGGTTTGGATGATTTTGTTTTTGTTACACCACAGTTATGTTTCATTGGCCAGAGGAGCCTTCTTGTTTTGGGGCGGTTTCCCCCCTTTAATATTGCTAACGTTTTATTTCAGAAGAAAATAATTCATAGCCTCCCATGAACCACCTACGCTACAATTCAAATTAGGTTTTAGTAATAGAATTTCAGTACATTGATTAGACATTTGGTATAAAAATATTGTAATGAATTTACCTCTTTTTAATTTCAAAGGAGGGTTTTAAAGTTGGGCTCATTTTTTACTTGCCGTGAATGATTATCTGTTCACAGCTAAGGTGAGTGATTGTTTTAACAACTTGTAGGTGTGATTTTTTTACACTGCAGGAGGGTATTTTTTTCAAAAAACTTCCATCTCGCAGATATCTGATGGTGTGCACTTAATCAATAGACCGTATTCAATAGCTAGCCATGTTGGTGGACAAGATAGACGCATTCCAGTACTACAATACATTCACCTGTCAATGATCCCTGTGCAATCGCTACACATGGATCGATTGACAGCTTAATGTATTGTAGTCCTGGAATGTATGCATCTTGTCCACCAACATGTCTGGTGGCTGACGTCATATTGAATACGGTCTATAGCTTATGAATTAAGCGAGAATTTTGTTTGGCTCCTTGGCAGTGACAGCACATAATTATTTTTATTCCTTTGTCCTTGTGACGTAGGACCGAGGTCTACACAGACATGTTCTCGTCCTCCAACTGTACGCGAACTCTATTATTTCCTTGACAAAATGGCCGCCATATTGAAATAATAACGGAAAATGTTTTCATTTTTGCCTTGGAAATGTTGAGGATTAACATTGTTAGTGATAATTATTAACATTGTTAGAAAAAAAAAAAAAAAAAAAAAATCATTGATGCTCTCGTTTTAAAATTCATCAAATTATGACGCCCAATAACCTAATAGATGGACACCAAAGTACAGAAAATTGTGAATACAAACGAAATCTTGAAGAAATTGTATTTGCCCTAAACCTTTAGTAATAGAATTTCAGTACATTGATTAGACATTTGGTATAAAAATATTGTAATGAATTTACCTCTTTTTAATTTCAAAGGAGGGTTTTAAAGTTGGGCTCATTTTTTACTTGCCGTGAATGATTATCTGTTCACAGCTAAGGTGAGTGATTGTTTTAACAACTTGTAGGTGTGATTTTTTTACACTGCAGGAGGGTATTTTTTTCAAAAAACTTCCATCTCGCAGATATCTGATGGTGTGCACTTAATCAATAGACCGTATTCAATAGCTAGCCATGTTGGTGGACAAGATAGACGCATTCCAGTACTACAATACATTCACCTGTCAATGATCCCTGTGCAATCGCTACACATGGATCGATTGACAGCTTAATGTATTGTAGTCCTGGAATGTATGCATCTTGTCCACCAACATGTCTGGTGGCTGACGTCATATTGAATACGGTCTATAGCTTATGAATTAAGCGAGAATTTTGTTTGGCTCCTTGGCAGTGACAGCACATAATTATTTTTATTCCTTTGTCCTTGTGACGTAGGACCGAGGTCTACACAGACATGTTCTCGTCCTCCAACTGTACGCGAACTCTATTATTTCCTTGACAAAATAATAACGGAAAATGTTTTCATTTTTGCCTTGGAAATGTTGAGGATTAACATTGTTAGTGATAATTATTAACATTGTTAGATTTAATTATTTAACATATGATTTTGAAGCAAGAGTTATTTTATCATTACTCCAACTGTACGCGAACTCTATTTACATGACAAAATGGCCGCCATATTGAAATTATAACGGAAAATGTTTTCAATTTTGCATTGGAAATGTTGCTGATTAACATTGTTAGAGATAGCATTAAAAAGTGGTGTAATATGCACATCCATGTAAATGAGCGGGATTTTCTTATAGTTAACTGTAGATTTAAAGCACGTGCATTAAAATGACGTAATAGGTAAGGTGGTGTGTAATAAACGGTCAATTTAGTATAAACTATGGAAAATTTTGTTTAATTTCCAACCAGAAACAATGTCAACAAGCTATCTGTGTATAACCATCCAAATTTTAACCATGGACGCAATAGAGGAAGGACCCACAACACACGAATTTCAAAGAACCTATCACGTTGCCGCCTTTTGTTATTAAATCACCACTTACCGGATTAAGTATGCGATAATTCACCTCCTCAGAAGAGGGCTGACTGGCCTTGGCTTGAAATTTTCTTATTGAACAGCCCAATACTATAATGGTACCTACGTATAGCTTAGAAATTTATTAACTTTACTCTTACATGTTATCAAAATATGTAGAAAAACTAACGATGACGTCACTATGAGTCATATAAGGTAATAAAAGTTTAAAATAAATGCTATAGGAAGAAGAGAAGAAACATTGATATTTTGCAAATTACTGGCTCAAAAAATAACATGTAACAATTAAACATTTTCCATCATGTAGAGAAGTTATGACGTCATTTCTGATGTTAGATGTTGGTATCATTTTGGTATCAAAGGAAAGAGAAAGGACCTGCTATCTATTGCAACTAAAATCAACTGTCTGTGTATTCTGTGTCGTACTGGGCGTGGTTGGTATTTCCTCTGAAGGGGGGGGGGGCGGGCAGTGGCTTAAATTTCTTTTCTTTTTTGCATTGGTGGGGATTGGGTGATGAAAATTTATGGATGGAATGGCCATTTAGAAGTAAAAATCATTAAATATAATTGTAATTTGAACAGAATGAGCGGAAAGCGCGCGGAAATTACCATTTTAAACATTATGGTAAAATATGAGGTTATTTGGGTCAAAAACACGGAATGGGTATCAACATTGGCGGGATGATAGTATTGACCATCCCCCCTAATCGAAATATGGGGGATATATTCCCCCATCCCCGGGATTTACGACACTTATGGGGGGGGGGATGGTGATGCCACACCACTATCCATAACTTTGGCATCACCTTTACCTTTCCTATACCCGGTGAGTGTTTTTTTAATGGGGGGGGGGCATGAAACGGAGCATAAATGTAATAATAATCATTGACACCGGGTTTGGTTTGGGCGAAAAGAATAGAGAGAGCGGTAACAACCCCCCCCCTTCGGAAGACGAGGGTTAATTAATTTATAATTTATACATTTAATAGGTATAAAGTATGATTTATCCACAGATGATGAACTGACATTGAGTCAGTTCTACATGGTATCGGCTATCAAACAGTCACTACGGTAAACAAATTCACATAACCGGAAGTTACAAATTACAATTTGTGGGTTTTCGATTGTACAATTACACGTGTTGGGCGCACTGGGCGCCAGTTCAGAAGTTATTACATTGTTTGTTACAAAGGTTACATTTGAACTTTAATACCACCGTTTCTCAAGAGTAGGAAGTGATCGGAAACATTTTCATATTATTTTCACAAGATTTTAAACCCAATTACGGGTCACAAAAATCATCCAAAAAACTGGCAAAGCTTATTTCTACAGTCGAAGCTCCACAAAGGAATGGACGGATTTTGATGGGTTTTCGGTATTTTCGAACAAAATTCTCATCTATTGTGGTGACAAACAACTGCCAAAAAAAAAAAAGATGGCAAATTGAATGTATGGTGCATTTTCCAAAAAACCTACAGTAAGGGGTCACAACATCCGGTCCAAATTACAAAGTTTTGTGGACAGCTTTTCCCCGAAAGTCACTGCATCGACCGGGGAAAGAGATATAGATCACAAACGGTCTCGGTTTATGCACATGAATACACAACGAGTGCTCGCTTTTGTCGAGATGAATGGGTAATCCGAATTAGGTAATGGTGGTTTTCGCGTTGGTGGTCCTTCTCTCTATTCTGTTCCATGTTTGTTTTAACTAAAGGGATCCCAAAGTTATGATTTGCATGCAAGTATTGTATCGATTTCAAGTGTGGTTGGGTTTGTGGTGGGGGAAAGTTCTTTATAAGGTGGTTATTTGGATCTCATGCCGTTCGGAATATATTTTATTTGCACACCGTATCATACCACGGGGTGTAGATTTGTGTATTGAATTCAAACGGGATCCAAGCCTTAAACCGTTATTTAAGTATATTGGAATTTGAGGTTGTTGCAGAGCATCAAAATAGCTAACTGTTAGATGGTCAGATCAGGACCAGAAATATTCATAGTCTTTTCACGTCTTTAATGTGAACCAATCTCTTTGTTTTGCAGTATCTTTCAAGCACAAATTGGAGACTAGCGACCTCAGATTGATGACGATGGCCCGCTGAAGTAAGTAAAACTTCTAATGTTGTTCTTATTAATAAAATGCGTTAGTTAACTTACTTGGTTTGGGTAGCATAACATTTTACATCTGCTATGGTGTGCGCGCAGAATCCTATTTTGTCTCTTTACGATGAAGGATTTTAAGTGATTAGCGAGGAATCCCAAGTTTGTAAGGGTTGCATGCCAAAATAAAGTAAACAAACAAATATATTTTTTTTTTTTTAATTTTCAATCAACAAAGTGAAAGAATTATTAAGTGATTAATAGTGCAAAACAAAACACCCAATGGTATGACCCGGACAGCTCAGCCAATGATGAATGAGCTAAGTTCTTCTTGTGCTATAGCGCCAATGCCAACAGACAGAGCCCACGAGGAGGTACGGCCAATCCAGCTACGGTAAGTAGTATATTCCTGTTTCTAAAATTGACAACAAAAAGTTGGCGTAGCGTTGAAAATTCTCAAGACGGGCATAATACGAAGGCGTTGTGGGAACAAGGGTGAGCGCCATAGCGATTTCGTGTTCACTTTTCCGTGTTTGCGAGCCCGCCGAGTACCCGACAAAAAACGTTCAATTTTATAGGTTCTATAGGTTCAGACCCAATTTTTTTAAGCTACATATTTAAAACAAAACATAGACGGGACTCTGATGCAAAAATCTCCATAGAACCCCTATGTTTTTCGGAGATATTTGAGATTTAGTTCCATTAGTTGCATTCGCTATGAGGACTGATAACGTTGAAAGTACTATTAACACATGTTTTGAAGAGCGCCTCAATTTCACAAAAATTGAGATTCTTTACAGCGGTGCATTGGTAACTGGATAGTAAACTATACATGTGAATGAGGGATTAAGCTCGAAAAATGTCGTATGTGGTCAAACGAATGAATTTTTGTAAGTAGAATAAATAATATCGGCGATCTCCAAAAATAATTCAACGATGCTGGCTGGTGACTGAAAAACGGCCTTCCAATGTGAAATAGCCGGGGAAAATAGCGCCAGAACATTCTAAGCTCATCCAATAGTTGTTTTCTGGTTCAGGAAGTCAGTTAGAGGTTATTTCGTGATGTGGGTTGGTGGCACTACACACAGAAAACACGAGCTACAAAATATAATGTAAACCGGCATTATGTAGAAAACTTAATATTTTATGCCACAAAAGCTGGTAAATCTACCGGTACATAAACATGAGTGAAAGTTATAATTACATATTTGATATGCTTATATTATTTACTTATTTTATGTAAAATTACACATCATTTGTAAAAAGAAAACAAAAGACATAAAATAATTAAACAAACGCATTTACATTGTGGTTTGTAAACCGATTATGTAAATGCGCGGTAAAAGTTAGCGAATTTAATAAAATTATGGAAGTCATTGTCCACGACACGAGCGAGCTCAGCACAAATTGAAAATGGAGGAATATGGGAGATAGTGGCGTAGCCTCATGGAGTCGTTGGGATTGGGGACTTATATTAACGTATTGTTCTATCCGTATCGATGCGTTTGTGTACAATCTATCATGATTTCAGACCAGGGAATATGGCTGCCTTCCTTATAATTCACAGGATTGTGGGTATGACGAAAGCTTTATCTCAGTAAAGTTGAACACACAGGATCAGTACGGTGTATACATAAAGTACGTGCGATTCAGTGGCCCTGGCGTAACGGGACCTGCCTCCCGCTCTGAGGGGGCACATCCCAGTTTGGGAAAATTTACCTCTCAGGGGGGGTCAAAAGGCCAATTTTTCCCGGTAGAGGCTAAAACACGGCTGATTTTTAGCATGATTTTGCAGTTTTTTCCCGGCCCAAAGTCGTCGGGGGGGGGGGGTGGGCAACCTTTCCCCCTGCCACCCCCCCGCCTGTAACGCCATGGGGCGATTATTTTTTGGTAGTAAGCCCATTTTGCATAATGAAGTTTGGGCTCGTACGATACCAACAGTGTTACCACTGTAGATTATACAGGCATGACAGCTGTCATTTGCAATAACTCGCCTCTCACCTCCGGGGAAGGTGCCCAAATTGTCAGTCACTTATATACTGTTGTTTTTTTGAGCTGAATAAATGTTGAATTCTTGGTCATATACTGAAGTGTCAGTGTGACTATTTTGTGGAATTATTTTCCCTAATTTACATCTATATATGTAAACATTTAAATAATTGTGTTCACATGTTTACATAATTTACATGGAAGCATTTTAACACATAATTGTGTTCAAATATTTTACATAATTTATAGTAAAAGATACATAATTGAGGGCTTTTTCTTTTTTTTGTTCAAATATTTACTTAAATAACAAGTGGAAGATTAAATAATTCTGACAAGAATTAGTTTACGTAATTATGTGTGTTTAAGTTTAAATAATGATTTGGTAAATGTTTACACAACTTTCAAATACATCTATTTTTGATGACTTTTGACATAATTAATGTGTACCTTTTTACATTTACAAGTTTTACATAATTGTTACATAAAAATTATGGTGTTTGTTTTTACATAGTAACAACATGCGAATTGTTACAAGGATGTTTGTAATTATTCTCTTGTGTATTTCATCATGGACCGACCCTAAAACGTAGCATTTCCAGCTCCGCCGTGAAGTTCAATCTGGGCTTCCAATTTTATTACAAACTCGCTTATTTTATGATAAATACGCATTTTTAGCAGTCTCGTTTGCAGGTATAGTGTCGTAGAAAGATTAAAAAACAAAACTCTGCAAAAATATAAATTTGGATAAATTGGGCGCTCTTCAATAAAGTGCTAATATTGCTTTAATCTCTCGCGCAGTTTAGATAATGTCCTTCGCAGTCTGTGACAAGACTACACAATTTCCGAACCACGCCCGACAGGAGGTTAGCGTCATCCAGTCATTACACAGAAATGTGTTCCTATAAATGTGGCTAAAATAACGGAAATTTACAGGGACAGAATCAAGCCAATTAGGTGTTTGATTGGCCTGTCCCTAAACGGGACACTGAGATACAAACATTGTTAAACAGGTGTCTCTGGGATGCTTTGTGGGGGTATACCGACACATATAAACCGTTAGACCCGTATTCAATAGTCAGCCATGTTGGTGGGAAACAAGATAGACGATTCCATACTCAATACATTCACCTGGCAATGATTCCCTGTGCAGCGATAAAAACATGGATCGATTGCCAGCTTTAACACTTAAGTGCCCAGGGAGGGGGGGGGGGGGTCGGGGGGGGGGGGGTCCATAGTACCCACACATTTGATTTTTTTGCGATTCTCGGTTAAGCAATAAAATTTTTCAAGGCGTTTTTGCTAATTGTCTGTGATTTTATGAAAATACGCTTATCCCTGATACTAAAAAAATTTCAATTCGCCACGCTTTCATTAAAATACTTAGGTTGGGTCCCTAGGAACCCACATTGGGCACGAACGGAAGTGAAAAAAGATCAGATATTTACTAATAAAAAAATAAAGAAAATAAAGTATTAAAAATTGGGATTTTATTTGCTTAGATAATACTTTAGGAGGCAATTAATTAATAATTAATAATACTTAAATAACCTTTTATTGCTGATGCCTCAATGTTAATTTTGTCATGATCCTTTTTTTTTTTCTTGGATATGAGTGTAAGTCTATGGGAAAAACTAAGGTGAGTTTGAAGTTACTCACTCCCCTCCCGCCAGTCCCTCGGCCTGAGAAAAATACAAGATGGTATAAATTGGCTTATTTGCAATGATTAGTTTAATGGTTTAATTCTAGAGTAGATATAAGGAATTTTTTGGTTCAAACCCTTATATTGGAGTTGATGAGGATGGAAATGTTGCGAACCACTCCTTTTCGGAGAGTGACCAATTTCAAATGGCCATAGGTCATAGTCAAGGTCGGATTTCATTTATTGTGGGTATGTGGTTCTTACGTGACCCCCATTTATTGTGTTAGTGTCATGATCAAACTCCCATGGGAAAGTGGTTATGCGGTGGGCCCTAGGAACAAAAACCCCCCCCCCTGGGCACGTAACGGAAAGTTTTGTTAGCTTGGCACTTAAGTGTTGTTATGTATTGTTAGTCCTGGAATGTATGATCTGGCCACCAAACATGTTCTGGTGGCTGACGTCATATTGAATACGGTCTATACAATTACTGTTGTGTAGCCACTCCATTGTATAGGACCGTATTCAATATGGACGTCAGCCACAGACACGTTGGTGACAAGATGCATTACATCCAGGGACATAAATAACATTAAGCTTATCAATCGATCCATGTTTAGCGAAGTTGCACAGGGATCATTGACGGGTTGAATGTATTTAAGTGTGGAAATTGCGTATTCTGTCCACCGACATGGTGTGGCATTGAATACGGTCTATAGAGATCAGTGGTTCGGAAACGTCAAATCATAGCTCATACCTAGACAACAAAACGTTGGGGACAATGGCGATTAAAATAAAGGATTGTGTCTTTGATACTAATACCTTAACAGGTTCTTGTCCTTTCTTTTATGACATTCTAGGCATTTATTTTTCCCTCTTTACAGAAGTTTAAACTTTTTAAAAAAAAAAACAAAAGAGAGAACAAAGGAAAATGCGAGGGAAGAGAGAGGAGGAAAAGGAGAATGTGACCTGCAGGGAAGGGGGAAGGAAGAAGCAATGAAGTAGAAATGACAGAGTGAGCGGGAGAGAGAGAGAGCGGGAAGAGGATGAGAAGATGCAGAGATGAGGGGGGGGGTGGGACTGAGGTGGTCGGATGCGAGCGAGAGTCGGAGGAGAGAGATGATGAGAGAGAGGAGAGAGAGAAGTAAGTCAGAGAGAAAGAGGGAGGGAGACGCGAGCGAGGGAGAGAGAGACTGAGAGAGGAGAGAACGAGAGGGGAGAGAGGATAAAAAGAGATAATAAAGCCAAAACAAGAAGAGAAGCATCAATTAATAACATTGTTCAATGTTATTCCCTTTTGGCTTAATTTGTTTGGGGGTAGGGGGGTGGATTTTTTTTTGGGGGGAGTGAAAATTCTGGAGGGGAACCCCGAAAAAAAATTGGAGAGTTCGTAACCATTGTGGCCCCAAATCGCTGATTAATTGCCCAAATGTGGTTGATTTTTTGGCCCTAAATCGCCGATTTTTGCAAAAAAAATCCGTAATTTTTCCTCCGACCGGGAGGGGGAGGGGTGGGACCGGGGGAAAAGAAAAAAAATGGAGGGGGATGCCCCCATGCTACCCCCTGGCGCCATCACTGCTAATCCACTTGTTTATGGTGGGTGCTCTGTTGATTAATGTTCGCGCTCTTTGTAGCCTTGGGTAAAAACGCTCTATCAAGTATTTATTATTGTTATTATTGCACGCAACCTATCATGTGTTAAGTCTTTATTCAATTTAATGAACCTCAAGTTCGCCAATGTTTCCTAACCATTGACGCTCCATCAATCATGTCCTAGCCTCTTCTTAGCCTCATACACTTTACTGATACACTTAAGGCGTACATATCGCTTTTATCAAGCAAATAATATTTTAAAATATTGTGGTATTTCTTCATTCGATATTTGTGGTCAATTTTGTATTTAAGTGTGCGAAAAGAGCAATTCAGATCTGTTCAATAGGGCTTCAAATGTAACGTGTTCAGCGGTTGATTTTGCTCTTTTACCTATATATGTTTCTCCTTTTCTTTTATTCTTTTTTAACAAATGATTTCCGCAACATCTATGTGAGTTTATTGCTTGGCAGAGTTCGTAGAGGACGTAATGAGTTTTTGATTGTTAGCATTCATGGTCAATAAATTTCCCGGAGATGGCATTATTTGAACGGTTGAAATATTGAACTTTGAATAGGAGCGTGATTCGATTTAATCGCGTCTGGTTACAAAATTCTGACAGGGTCTATCCTATTCAAAAATTTCTTTTAATTAAAAATGCATTTCTAACTCGTCACATCGCTGGACATTGGGATCTAAAAATGCCCATTGGTATTTAAAACATAAAATTGGTATACAAATATTGAATGCCTATGAGTGCAATATTAAAAAAAAAAAAAATAACACAAGGACAAATTTGGGATTTTTTATTTCACGAGCCGCAGGCGAGTTAAATGGAACATCCAAAATTTGTCCAATACATTTGCAGTAAATATTTGTTTTATACATGGGTGAGTCAAGAAAAAAACTTTACCCTGATTGTGTCCGCCATTTTGATTTTTTAAGTAACACATATCTAACATATTTGATATCATTTGAAAGCATAGTTTCTCATCTTTAATTTGCTGCAAGAGTCATTCACATCAGTTAGATATAGACCGAGCTACAGTCGGTTGAATCAAGTAGTCGGTTTTGCGCTCTGTCCACGAAGGAAATCATTGTCCAGAACAAAATCGGGCTATTTATTGAATGCAGAATAAATGTGACGCTATTTAACCACACAGAATTCAGTCACAATTTACCATTGATGCCCTCTTAACATTTCTCCGTCCTCATCACTCATAGCAATCAATTGAAAAATAAAGTAACTTGATACATGTATCAGTTTCTTCTGGAGTTGAATGAATAATACCATATGAAGGAACAGACATGGGTGACAAATTTTGAGGTTCTTTAAAGTATTGTCTATATTTGTAGACCAAAATTTGCCACATCTTGAAAAAAAAGTTTTTCAATTAAAACTTACAATTATCACTGGCTTTTACCCTTTAAGATACCTCTTTTTTGACATAAACATGCATAGACACACCCTTTTCATCATTTTGGGGATTCATTTGCTTAGTTGTCCGCCTTGCATTCAAATGGGAATCCTTGGATGGGGGGAAAAGCTGACTACTTGATTCAAAAGACTATAGCTCGGCCTATACTTACCGATTGGAGTTATCTTTGCCGTGAATTAATGATAATGAACCAAATGGTGGATACAATCAGGGTCATTTTTTCTACTCACCCTGTACAACAATATCACATAGATTCTCATCACAGTACAATAGTACAGTGCAATGGTAAAGACTATTGCACCACTAAAATCTCGCGAGAGTTATGTAATATTTCGTAAGCTATAGATGATGTGACATTTGTTTATGTTTATGGCGCCCCCTGTTGGTGTAAGAGAGAAACTGGCAGGCAAAAGCACCTATACTTTGCATGTGGAAATTCTGTTTTTTGCTGTAACTTTTGTTTCGAATTAAATAATACTAACTTTCTTATCAAGCATAATAAGCTAATGCTACCAGCTGCATTTTGTGACCAATTTAGATCAGGAAAGATTCTGCAAGTAATTTATAACCAGATTTTATGTGATCTGTCACAGAAACTACTGTAATATTTTGCCTGCCAGAAAACAACAGAGGGCGTCCTGAATGTCAACAAGTGACGTCATAGGTCACATCATCTATAAGAACATTTCAAGTAGCAAACGAAAAGTAGTTATTAATTAGTGATGATTATTAAAAGTGTAATTAAGGTGGATGGTCCATGCGCTCCGTACGCGCTCAATTTGATCTTGTGCCAAAGGACATTTTTTGCATGCGCACTAAGTAATTTTGTGCAGGTGTAGCGTACTATTTGGGCCACATTCATTTACGCGTAAAGCTAAGAACAAATGTGAGCTGCGTTTGTTATGTAATACTGTATAGGCTTAGACGTGTCCCAGACCCACCCTAATCTAAACGTGTCTTTGTGCATACTTTCTAAACATTTCATTTACACTGCACGGCTCACCTATTGTACATCATGAAAATTTAACAATGCATGGGGAAGTTATGATCTTAATATTTCAATATTGTCAAATTCTCCTCAAAATTTTAAGTTTCACATAGCAAATGAAAATCTACGAAACCGGGTAAGTGTTGTTCAAATTTTTATTATGCGTGTTTTTAAAGGCATAATAATGAACTACGGAATGATAAGGAGTGCGAAGTTTTCTCTAAAACTTAATTATAAAAAAATAGTAACAGATAAAGAAGACAAAGGGAAAGGAAGAAAATAATCAAACTTTCATCAGAAAGGAAACAGAATTCAAAAGATTGTTAAAAAATAAGCGTTTTATTAATTGTGTAACCGTAGGCCTATGCACTTTAAAGATTCAAATTCTCACAGACGCGTGTTGTTTTGAGGCTACGAGAATAAAATATAATAGAATCCTGTAAGCAGATGGGACTTGTAACAGTCGACAAAGTTTAAAATATTGCGTAAACTTTGGAGCGCCTTTTTGTACGCGCGTCAGTTACACGCGTCTCCAGTGCGTAGTATATGGGACGCTTTGCACACCGTAATATCGCAATGTTATTTTTAAATCACAAAAAACGTGTTTCTTTTTTAAATAACAGAAAAAGTAGAACCGTAACCCCTAATTTTTTCTTTAGTAATCGAAAGATTTTATAAATGCGCAACTTTTGTCAAATTTTCAAAAAAAGTTATCGAGCCGATTTTTTGTAACAATTCAAAACATGTATCAAAAAAAGTGGATTTTCCATAGACTTGTGTACAAATTTTAGGCTAAAAAAGCTTAAAAATAGGTCTTTTGGATGACTTGTTCCTCAAAAACGAGTACCGTGACCCCATTTTTTTATTTTTGATATTTGATTCATATCGAGGAAAGCATGTTTACACGAAATCTTGGGGAAAAAGTTCAGTAAATTCTATCATGGACCATCCAACTTAAATGACAAGGAAATCACACATCGTCATGTGAGGCAAATAGTCGGTAACTGACCTTTTGGCGACGAAATTGAGTTATTTATATAATATGAAAAAGTAGGTTAATTACGCTTAAATTTGACAACATTTCAGGGTGACAGGCTCCAATTTATTGCAGAGTTGTATTAAGCTAATAGGCCTATTTAGGTGTAGATACGACTTTGTTGCACTCAAAATGACATTTTCTGTTGCGTGGGAAACAAAGTCGTAACTTGGTAGATACGATTTGTTGAACGACACGGGAAAATAGTAGGTACATACGAATTTTAGTTCTTGTTAAAGCGATGGTTTTTAAAAAGGTGTTATAAGTAAAAAAATCTCCAAAATATTTTGTGAAAAGAGGGAAAAAAACTATCTGTAGAATTTTGCATCAGACATGCTGATTAAATCAAGTAACACCAAGATTCTCGTCTTAAAGGCGGTCTTTCGATTTACTATATAAACATTTTATCGGATACACGGGGGCCCTTTAACCCACGCGTCTGTAACGTGATTTTGTAAGTCCTCATAGAGTATTCTGTTTAAAATTAATATTGGTCGACCAAAGGGCGCATTTAATATCGCTCAAAAACACATCCGAACCAAACATCCTGTAGCACCCTAGATTGTACAGGGTTAAATGAGGATGGGAAAAATTAGTATAGCTTCTTCTGATACCAAAATTTTGACACTTGAGGTACAAATCTGTGGGTCCCGGGCGAGGCTATTCGCGATGGAACATGGACCTTAAAGGGACATTATGACATGAAAAAATTAACATAATGAAAAGGACCCTTACTGAAATCAATTCCCGAGTTCAAAAACCAATGTGATGTTTAATTCATGTTATAAAAACAGTAAAAAACAGGAATAGTGCGGGTGGGGGGGGTGGTGCACTGTGGAATTTCGGGAACAAGGAGGATGCTGAATTACTGCAGCATTTACAAACTTGAAAAGCAAGAAGTCATCAGCTCACAGGACCTTGCTAATTGTCTATGCGCGATATCAGGCTTAATCCATCTTTCAGTGGCAGAGTCATATCTACTACAAGCCCTAAAGTCAATGGCTGAATTTCGGTCTGAATGCTTTTGAATTTGTCGCCAAACACACCCCCATGCTAGATACATGTAAATTCTGTCAGGGATGTAACAACTTTGCTTTTTCTGTTCCAAAATTGCACAAACTGCCCAACCTCCCCCCCTGGAAAACTATCCTATTTTTACTGTTTTTAAGAATGGAGAACAATCCAAACTGTTTCAAACTCGTGGAAGTGATTTCAGTAAGGGTCCTTTTGATTATGTCAATTTTTTTTTCAGTTGTTCCATTATGTCCCTTTAAAACGCTTGACAAGGACAAGGCGCTTGTGTATAGCAAAGTTGCGGAGGAAAACAAAGGGGTAAACCATTCAAAACCAAGTAGTCCGTGCCGGGCGCTGAATTTTGAATATTGCACGGAAACAATTAATATAATGTTTGTGTGTGTATACACACATAATGTCATTCGATTACAAACAATCCGCCAAATATATCGTGTTGGATGTGGGTGCTATTGGGTGGTAAATTATGCATACCCATGGCCGCACAAGAATGAAATGACAATGCAGTCGTTTTTGATTTAAAAACCGACTTCAATGAATATCTTTTCACCTAAGCGCGCATTGCATATGAGGAAAGAAAAAAGAGAGAAACAATGTTCCAGGGTACACTATTATACAACCTGGCCACCTATACACATACATTAATGGTATCACTACCGATAGTGTATATGAAGCGGCACCCACCGTATGTCGAAGCAGCGGAGGGCAGCCATTGCTTTCTATTGTTGGTACTCTAGGGTTTCTTTGTGTCGGCAAAACTGGGGACGGGGTTGTAGTCTAAAGATTACGTTAACGAAATTAATAAACGTTGGCCTCTAATATAACAGAACCTCTTTGGCGGGAAACCATAAAAACGTCTATTCCGCCTATTCGAACCCAGCCTATGAAATCTTGGTCAAAGGCGAGTGAATTTTGAATAATACTAATAATAATATTAATGCTGAATAATAATATAATTTAATTATTATAATAATTAATAAGATTTAATAGTTAAATAATAAAATAATATGTAATCTTATAAGAATAAATTTAATTCATAATAATAATAATTAAGTTTAGAATAAAATATGTAATTTATAACGCGCGACAAATCCACCGAAGTGCTCAGGAAAGTAAAGGTGTGACGGTTTTTTAAAATCAGTTAGACAGGCGTACGATATAATCGTTCGGAACAAGGTAGATACCAGCCACGAGCCAATGGGTTGGCAGATCACCAAACTTTCAAGCATGCAAATATCACGTGATATCACTTATAGTGCTAGAGAGAAATCTTCCGGGTATCGATCTCTGGCTGGTTTCGAACAATGACCTCTACCCATGACGATAGCGGGGCTGCCCGCACAGTTGAAATGTACGCCGAGTGAAACAACAGGAAGTTGGTTTTGGACCTTTACAAATGGCGAGAAACAATGCATACACTGCTGCGCACAAATTCCACACATATTGTTCTATGTTGACAAGGGATGCATGTTTACCGCATATTGTAGACGGTCCAAAAACAACTTCCTGATGATTCAATCGGCGACTCTGACCCGCTATCAATTTGTAGAGGTCATGGTTTCGAAGAAATTTTGCAAGGAACTAAACCAAGCTTTCATCTGGGGACTATGATTTATTTTGTGCGTCCTAAAATGTTTAAAATGAATTAGGGACCATTTCAAATCACTAAGGAACTCACATTACTGTCCTTATCAGGCGCTCAAATGTGTGACTTACGAACGGGGACACAATGTATTTGATTGCGACACACACAATGAAATGTTGTTAAAGAGCTGGATTGATTCATGGGATACACACGAGATCTCTTGTTCGGGATAGACGTTTATGGGTTTCCGCAACCTCGCTAAAGTCAAGGAAAGACTATTTAAAGATTTTAAATTTAAATAACTCAAGAATGCCTTTTGCAATAAACTGAAGTTGGTATTCATATTTCTGACACCATCACCCAAACTATATTTGGTTTTCAACAAACTCTAGCTGATAAGAGACGAAAGATATCAAAACAACTATAAGTGCATTGCTTTTTTCCGAATATGTCGCGTGTTACCCCTTGAAGTATTCCACATATCTACTTCAATGTCTAAACAGTCATTATAGTCAGGTGGAAGTTTGCGCACACAGCCTGAAATATGGAAATGAAGTACAGACTTTTTCTATCGATTGATTTTAGTTTGATAGGACCTAAGTCAATAATTTTTGGAGGGTGTGCAAAATTTGGTGCAGTGGCATTTTTGAAAATCCAATATGGCTGCTACCATGTCCAAAAATCCCTTAAGTATTTCTGATAGGGACAAATATTTGGCGGTACTGCGGTGTTTTTAAGCACGAGTAAGTTTCAATAATGTAATTTGATCATTATCACAAAAATCCAATATGGTTGCTCAAAAGTCAAATATACGCTCAGAATCATTAAAATGATCTTAACCCCTCCAATATACCTATTCATGATATGCAGAATACATCCTGAACACCTAAACATGTTCTGCAGGTGTTCACAATCTGTTACAATTGAACACACTCTGCAAGTGTTCTTTTAACACCTCTAGAGTGCATTTTGAACACATCCGGACACGTCAAGTGTTCTCCACATTGTGCAGTATATAGGCATGATTCTAGTGTCTATATGTATGCTTGATGCTTTATACTTATGAGATATATGTATCAGAAACCCTTATTTAGTATTTCTCTGTAATCGACATTTTCCAAATTCAAGATGGCAGCCAATATAGCCGCCTTTAAAGATTTTTAAAACATATCTGCATTATATGCAGCTTTATCAACTAATTATTATTGTAAAGGTGTAAATTAAGATATGGGATAAGTATTTGACCATTTGACATCCATATCTGGCATTTTTGTATCGTTAACATACAAAAATGTTAAGATTGGGACCAATATTGCTTTTTACCTTCTTTAAAACCTATAAATTACGATACATTTGTATTGTATTTAGATATAGCATCCAAAATTATGATTAAAGTTTAAATTAAAGTGTAAGATGTGTGTCTTTGAACATTATAAACTCGTATCTGGTATTTCCGTTTTGAAAACATGCTTAAAATTCAAAATGATGGCCAATATAATATAAATATAGGCCCTATAGCAATTTGTAGGTTCCAAAGATCTTAAAAGGCAGTCCTATTGCCTGCTATGTTTATTGGTAAGCATGTTAAAACACTTGAAATGTCAGATATTAGTTCCTGCTGGGTATAAAGCCCAGAACGATTCCGCTACCGCAAATACTTATGGTCAATTGAATGATTTCGGGTCATATTGGATTTCTAGGTGGCCATATTGGATTTGATGGTAATGTTGTAATCAAATCACATCAAGAATCCGTCCAGTAGATTTATAACCTGGATATAGAGGATAAAATTTGAATGAATTTGAGAGTAGTGGCAGCCATATTGGATTTCTAGAAAATGCCACTGCACTAAATTTTGCACACCCTCCAGAAATTATTGGCTTAGGTCCTCATAAACAATAAACCAATCGATAGAAAAAGTCTGTACTTGATTTCCACCCTGCACCCACAATCCCTCCTGACTATTAGTATAAGGTATAAAGTGGCTACACTTTGTATTCAGCCGTCAAGGCATATCAACGCTAATGAGATGTGTTGATATATAAAGCTTAAATGAATCCATTTTTATGATGCTCCTTTTGTTATTTAAAAAAGGGCATGTGATCAATAATCTAGCAGTTTTGTTTCTTTCCTTATCATTTAAGAACCTTTAGACTTTAAAGGTTGACGACAAGTTAATGTCATTTAATTCAGCAGTTGTGCTTCTAACAATTGATGTCATGTATCCTCTATCTAATGCAATTTGTTCTTAATATAACTTATTTATATTTTAATATTTGTCTGAAATTCTTTTAAAAATGGAGTATAGAGGAAATGAAGGCCGAGATATCAGGCAAGACATTCTAAGCATTACTGTTGGAACCATTCGTGCTGTCATCAATAACTTCAGAGTTTCAGTGTCCTCTCTATGTTAATTGCGCAGCGCAGCATAATAGGACGCTGGATCAATTAAGCATGTTGTTAACTAGAACAATCGTTTGTAAATTTGTGGCTTTGAGCCGACATGCTGAACAAGCTGTTATGAAAACTAGAATAATCCCAGCATCAGTCAGTGTCAGTACGTCGAATATTTTACCTAATAACAGACTTGTAGTACCCGTACCCATACCCGTACCCGTACCCATACCCGGGTACAAAATTGCGTACCCGTACCCGTACCCATACCCATAGTCTCGGACCCATACCCATACCCGTACCCATAACTTTATCACATGCTGGACCCGGACCCGTACCCGTACCCATGGTCTCGGACCCGTACCCGTACCCGGACCCACGGTCTCGGACCCATACCCGTACCCATACCCACGGTTTCGGACCCGTACCGATACCCATGGTCTCAGACCCGTATCCGTTCAATACCCATGGTCTTGTAACCATACCAGTTTCCATGTTGTTATTGCCATACTCTTACCTGTAGCCTATGTAAAATTAAAAAAAAACAAAAACTAACTGGCCCGGTATTCTTTGTTTTAATGGATATTAATGGAGTTTAATTTTGTTTTACTTTGATGAATGTTAAAGGTGCAACAAGGGATTTTACACATCGGGTGTCCCTAAAAAATATTTTTTGCACTGAATGTTATGCTCCCCATCTGGAAGGCCTAAGCCGAGAATGAGTTCTTTGGTACAAAAAAATGAAATTTCAAATTTTGTGCTTTGAAGCAAATAGAAATGTTTTATATTAAAATAATATAAGTAAACTCTAATTTACCTTTTGTTTTCACTTTTCACCTTTGATACTATATTTCTGTAGCCAAATACACAAAAATCAAAATATGTATCTCTTGCTGCGCCTTTAATTTATACAACCCTAACTATTTTCAGTCTATCTACAGTTTTGTCACATAATTATACAGATACACCATGGATATTATAGTATGTCTTAGTGCTTTCACAATTAATTTGCACTGTTCGAGCCATTAACTGTCCCCAATATTGAAATGAACTTTACCCATAGGGGACACTTACATGTACTGCAACAACTAATTGGATAGTGACATATCTTTGAAAAGTACTGATTTCTTCCTTTTCTGCCACTTTTTTCAGTTGCTAAAAATACTTATAGGATTCCACAGACTTACCCTTCATTCTTATAGCTATTCCTGCAAATTTCAAATAAAATATATTGACTCTTTCAGGTGTCTTTAAGTTTTGGAACTCTTGCACTTATATGTATCAGGTATAATACTCAAAGATCTGTACCCGTACCCAAAGACTCGTACCCATACCCATGGCACTGTACCCGCACCCGTACCCATGGGTTTGTCGTAAGCGGGACCCGTACCCATACCCGTACCCACGGTCTCGGACCCGTACCCGTACCCATACCCATGACTTTGTCACAAGTTGGACCCGTACCCATACCCGTACCCGTGGTCTTGGACCCGGACCCGTACCCGTACCCACGGTCTCGGACCCGTACCCGTACCCATACCCATGGTCTCGGACCCGTACCCATGATCCCTACCCACACTACAAGTCTGCCTAATAATACCTGATGTTGACTTCTTCATCTTGTTCTAGAGGGTCACGGTAAACACTCCAATTCCAAATGGGAATCTTGCAAATATACAATATTATATTCATAAAGAGAAAATTGGTGAACATATTTGGAATACTTCGTACTTTAGCGAAAATTAAGGAAGGCTACCCACGGATATCATCGACATAATATTAGTTAAAGTTGACCCGTAAGATTCAAACATAGATGACAACATCATTTTAATGTAGATGTTTATCCACTTGGGAGTCCGCTGATAAACGTTGTATTGTGATTTTGCCAGTAACTGTACGCAATATACACTCTCTGAGTTTGAAGTTACCACAAGGTACAAAACTTGGTCCAATCAATTTTCAAGTTATCATCAATGATGCTGGTCAAAATAAAGATGCGCAACAAAGAAAGCTTCAAGATCCACTTGACGAGTTCACTGAGTGGACTAGCACAGTGAGTTCATTTAAAAGGATATTCTATTACCTCCGCTGCCCATTATTGAAAATGCAGCACTCTAATAGGTAGGTGTACTGCTCATCATTCTACAATAATGTGCCGCGACTGCGTTGGAATCGCAATCCATCGTGACGCCTGAAAGATTGTAGATGTTCAGTTACCTTGTATTAGGCTTTGAATTCTTTTGTTCATGGTTCAAAACCCCTTTTCGTCTTTATTTGATTCAAACTCTCCAGTTTCTCCGAGTCTCTATGTGGTATTTGTCTGGGGCCCCTTTCTCAGGTTGTATCAGTTTGCTTGATCCTCGCGTGCATTGCATTGAGTTTCGCTTTGTCATAGATTCTGCCAGAATCATTGTCATAAATTCTGCCAGAATCATTGTCATAGATTCTGCCAGAATTATTATAGCCCCACCCCTTCTAAATATGTAATATAATAATACGACCGCTTGAAACTCTGAAATAAAGACTGGAACACATTAGCGCTCGTTTCGCCGGTGTCCTCGCGCATGGACGGGGTCCACTATGGTCTGGAGGTTGCATCTCACGCCTGGATGGCGGAGAGCCAGGTTCGCGACCATGTATTTTTCGTCTTTATTTAAAGGGGCTTACCTCAAAAGAATTGAGATTTTTATATCATCTGAACATTGGCATAAGACTAGTATGTGTGTCTAACATACAGAAATTACAAACACAGTGGCCTATGGGGTACCGTGATACAAGTATTTGCTCAAAACATCAAAACGTATCGTCACAATCAACTGAAATTTTGGAAATAACCTTTTCTCGTGTGTAACTAGTCAACCATAAACAAAAATGAGGTGTTACGATCACCATCTACTAAACTCAAGATAGCTATTGTTATATGCGGACAATGTTATAACGCTTAGGTTCCAAAATGTTCCGAAGTGGGAGTAGAACAAAAATAAAATTTAAAGAAGGTTAATCAAAGGTTACGTGCATCCTATTCTTTAACCTCTTGCTAAACTAGATTATTTGAACAACTCCAAAAAAGTAAATCCAGGATCATCTCAGGCCAAAGATTCACCTCATACGCTGTGCAAGCTTGTGAGCTTCACTCCGGTCAGATAGAAGGAAAGATCATTGTCAAAGGTTCGCCGAAGGGCTTGCCAACTCTAGCAAAGGATCTTCTTTCTCTATCCAGACAGGTACTCTTCTCGGCAATGTGCAGAAGCTCAAACAGATGCGTTTCAAGTCACCCCGTTGCCAACCAGTTCCTATACCCTACTCTTTGAACTTGCTAAAAGCAGTTTGTTATAACTTTTTTAAAGCCAGAATCAGTCATTTCTTTCCAAATTCAAAATGCCCATTTTGTCTTTAAACTGCTAGTGTTAGGTCATATCAACTCTTTATATTATTGCTCTTAGTGAAAAAACACACACTTGAGCATTTTACAGTGGTCTTGAAGACGCCATTTATGACCGTTTCTAGACCTAAAAAAGTTGACCCCGACTTTTATTAGTAAACAAACCATAAAATCATAATTTTTCTCGGCAAATACGGCGTGTTATGCTTAGCCACCTATAGGGAACGTTACTACAAAGTTTTCTAATATAACAGTGCAAAAATGGATTTTAATGAAAAATAGGGGCGCGATTTGTTTACATTCAGAAGAAATCGCTGATCCCGACATGCACAATTGCCACAGTGTGACTAAAGTGTAGACAATGTGATGTTTTTCATACATTGTACTTTTTATCTTAGTAAATTTATCACGTAATTTTCCCCTCGTGTCAACGAAGTATTATAAATATGAATATGCGGGCGTAAAACGTTCCATGTTTTGCCAAAATTTATAATCAAATCCAAAGCCAACGGGTTCATTGAGTGATACAGTGAAAAAAAATCAAGTCATAAAATACTAGGGGGCCTACATCTTGCATCTTGGTGAGTCAAAGACAACGAACGACCCAGGATTTTATAAAAAAATATTAAAATATCTCTGCTCAAGTTTAGAACGAAAAATATCAGAAAGTAGAAGATTTGTTTGGTCGTTCCATATTCAAGATATGCCAATTTGTTACTGACGTTGCTCTCCGCGGACTTTTATCTTATATCTTCGTCTCCAATGACGAAGCCACAAAGTTTAAACATGTCAATTTTAATAACTTTGTTATTAAATATACATTCATTGGTTTTAGCCGTGCAGCAATTGATTAAAATATACTGATATTAAATAAGGCATCAAAATGTTAAAAGCAGATGAATTTCAAATAAAAGCAACATCTTTTCGGTTTCCCACCAAAGAAATATATATAGCCTAGACACTCTAAACAAATATTTGGTAGGATTTTAAACCATCATGTTTATAAACCTATAACGTCCCTCAAACCTTCAAAATTAACCTGACAAAAATCACGGAGTGGACCCTTGCCATTAGTGGGAAATGGCTCAGTAGATCTGACAACAAAAATACCGCTAATTCACCTTTTGCGATGATTGTCAGATTTTCCTCTAGGGACGAAAGGGATATATGATTATAGCCATACTATGAGTAGCCTATAATCATTGTATCCTGCACAGTAGAGAAGTATACACAATATTTTATTGAAGTTTTCACGTATTTTTTTGGGTGTGAAAGTATGAACTTATAAATGATGTAATTACAAATATCATAGGTCTCAACTCAAAGAGGAAAAAATCAAAACATAACAAAACAAAACAGGAATGATCCATTGAAATAACAAAAATTAAAGGAGGTTTGTTTTTCTATACCAGTAACTCTAAATGTTTATTTCATTTTAACCGAGCTAAAACAATTGTACGTTTTACTTTACTTGATTATCGTAGCTAGAAACCTCATCTCTGTCTCTGTACGCCACACATATCACATTGCTTAATAGTGTCAAAATGAACCAGTTTTTTAGACAACTGTCTTTGGATGACGGGATAACGGGCAATGGAATAATATATATATATATATATAGATATATATATATATATATAGATATATATATATATATATATATTGACTCTCTCTCTCTCTCTCTCTCTCTCTCTCTCTCTCTCTCTCTCTCTCTATATATATTATATATATAGATATATAATTTGGCCCACAAAATGGATATGAAGAAGGATTATTTTTTTTTATTAACAATTGATTTAAATGGCGATTTTGTGCCTTCTATGTTTTGAAATAAAGTACTTTGGTTCTGAAATATGAGAAATGCCTACTTAGGTAATATGCGAGGGTGCGGATTCTATTGCTAATACCATCTATCTGGAGTGTTTTCGATAATATATTGAGTTAATTTAAAGATTAACACTTACTCGTTCATCTGTGATCTATCATTTAAAATTATTAACATAAGAATGAATGTGGGTTTTCCTAGCCAATTTCAAACTTTGTTCATTTAATTTAGTAAAACAAGCTTTCGTTTTCGTGGGAAATTGAATGATAAGTTGTAAACGTGTTTCAAATTAGTGAATCAATATCGGTTGGTACATTTTGTGACCCCACTTTTTCTGCTCCCAGTTGAATTCAGCAGCCTTGACGGAATAAAGTACAGTATTCCCTGCACTTTATTCCGTCAAGGCTGCTGAATTCAACTGGGAGCAGGCAAAGTGCTCTCTAAATGCAAAAGAGTGAATTTCACTCTTTTAGAGTGACTACAGGGCCCACTCTGAAAAGAGTGAAATTTCATACCTTTCAAAGAACACTTTTTTGGTCAAATTTTATCTTGATAATTGACAAAATGATATCATTTTATCATTTGTTTAATTATAAAGAGTAAATTTGAGCCAAAAAGTATTCTTTGAAAGGTGTGAAATTTCACTCTTTTCAGAGTGAGCCATGTAGTCACTCTAAAAGAGTGAAATTCACTCGTTTGCATTTAGAGAGTGGGTGCAGTAAATGTACCAACCCATCAATATCGTTCAATGTGCATTCTATTTCGTTCAATGTACAGCCGGTTTGATAACTGGTGCAGTGAATTACATGAGGATCAGAATTGCGGGTCTGTTCAAGCACTCAAATTCATCAATTCGTGCAACCATTTGGCAAAGCTTAGAAAAGGCCCATTGTGTTTATGAAATGATTAGTTTAAAAATGCAGTTTACTTTTTAAGGTTTCAAGCAATCCACATTTACAAATACGTGTCAGGAACCTGAACTTAAAGTCTAGAAGCCTCGGCTCTTAAATGTGGATATGAACATAGTCCCATATAGAAAAAAGAAATATTTTGAAGATGATTGCAAGTGTTAGAAAAATGATAACCATTAGAAAAAAGAAACAATTGTTCCTCGTTGATAAAACAAACAAGTGAAAGAGCAAAATCTAAACAGGCAAACAAAAGCAAATTCAAAGGCCTACTCCATTTTCACCTGTCATCATGTTCCCATGATCATATATAAGAGAAGATTTCAGTACCTTCCCACAATGCATAGCTTCCAATGGAGATTTTTGTACAGGTATTGATGTGAATCGTTAGTAATGAAACATGGTTAAATTGAGAGTACTGATCACAAACATGTATTTTAAGAGTGTTTCATCTCTAACGGATCACATGACTACCTGTACAAAAACTTCCAATGGAAGCAATGCATTGTCGGAAGCTACTGATATCTTCTCTTATCATATATTGTCATATTGTCAATTGACTATAGAAAAAATCTTAAAAAAGGAAAACAGGATCAACCATAGACCTAAATGTCCAATGAATTGAATGGAAATTGTTAATTTGATTGATCAACAATGAAACAGAAGATCAAATTCAAGCCGTATGTTAAGGCCATCGTAACCTCAAGTGAAATTGATTGCACATTACTCCAAAATCAAATCACCATTACCGAAAGTCTATAAATGAATTTGAATTAACCAAAACAAAATTGAAGGCTTGTACCTCGATAAAGAAACCAGTATCGGTGCTGCGTGTCTGAAATCGCGCGAAATTGAATGAGGATATATTTATTTGCCTGATAAAAGTTTGAAATTGGCTATAGGAAAACCTAAATTTGAAAGGCGCTATTCAGTCAATATCGTAGCACAAAATTGTAACCCTCAACAACAACAACAACAACAAAACAACAACAACAACAACAACAACAATAACAACAACAACAACGACAACGACGACAACAACAACAGCAACAGCAACAACGACAACAACAACAGCAACAGCAACAACGACAACAACAACAACAGCAACAAAACAAAAACAACAATAGCAAAAACAACAGCAAAAGGTGCACCAGCATCAACAACAACAGTCAAATTATATTTTGTGGGCGTGTTTGTATTTGGCCTATGTGTGTGTGTGTGTGTGTGGGGGGGGGGTGTTTTAATGTGTTTGGGTGTGCGTGCGCGCGCTTTCATGAAAGAATATTGGTATTTCAGATGATGAGATGGGTTAATTTGAAAACGCACTTAACACATTTCCATCTTTCCCTTCCAATACCATTTCCTTCCTCAGATAAATTAGAAAAAAAGGCAATCAACAGTTAGTGCGTTGGGAGTGACTATATGCGCGGTATGCACTTACTGTAGCCCAGCCTAGCGTCACGGTAATCAAGAACCCATTAACGCAGCGTTGGCCTCATCAAGGAGCGATGGATCACTAAGAAGCTATCGCTATGGCGTAGATGGTAAGGTGCATTGGTAACCGACGAGCTGGCCTTTTTGGTTGCTACTTGATTTACCCGTAGCCACAGTAAGATCATAATAGTAAAGGTAACTCGCTACCAAACCGTCAGCGTTAAAGGGAAAGACACGTGGAGTAACTAAGGACACAAGCCCTAAATAGAAAGCTATATTAACACCTGGAAAATACTTAACCAAAAGGCAAACTGGACAATATAAGAGAAAGAGATACCATTGAAATGACCGATATACGAAGGTAAGGGTTAATATTTTCTTATATGTCTATATACCTGTATGCATTGTCTTACACATTCATTGTTGAATTGGCGTACAATATATCAGGAAGCACGTGCTCGCCTTTAAATTGGTATTGGGCATTGCAATAGCACTATTGTTATCATGATTATGAATACGACAGCGTGCTGTTATGTTTCTGTCTTTGCTATACACTATCAATATCTTTGTTGCTGTAAAGTCACTTTAGGTATTGCCTTTTTAATTTTCCCAAATGTTACGATAATTAAAATAATTATTTTCATTGTATATTATCAAATGTTTTCGTGCTACAGAACAGCACTATCTCGACAGAGATATTGCTTATCGAAATACTTCCAATGGGCAAATTATATCAAATTCGAGGAGGTCGGAGCATACCCAGTGGTGAGGGGTGTGAGTGCACCTGCTAGCTGGTGGGAGCATAGCCTTGTTCAAGGCGCTCTACCAACTTCATTCATTGGTTCACACGTCTGATATAAATAATGTCATTATATAAGGAGTGGAGCATATCCCCTCCCTAAAACTAAAAAATGGCGAGAATTCACACTATTAAACACCTAATTTGAGGTCTCCAATTTCACCTGCCCTATGTTCCATGCTTCCTCTAGCGAGTTTAATAAGTTCAACTCAGGCAGAGCTGGTGGGAGCAAGGATCACACGAAAGGGGGAGGGTGTTGACTAAGTGGCTAATGTATGCCCAAATAGTTTGATGGGGCACGTCTTTTGCTCAAGCCCCCACCCGCGATACGCCAGTGAATTACCAGATCCATCAATAACTCTTCTCTTCTTAAAGTCAAATATGGGACCGAAAATCGCGTTGTTGCTGGACCTTGTAATGGGACAAATTATTCGTTAAATCGAAAAGGGTCATCTCTGAGTCTCTTCTCAAAGATTTGTTAGTCAGACATATTATTCTCTGCATTGATGCTTTCTGTCATTTTGCCTTGTTGTATTTTTGTTTACGTTGCACTTTTTTACGCATTAGCGTAAGTTTGTAGGCGCCTTCATCGTCTTTGTAATGGCACATTAAATTGTTCTGCATTATCATTATGATTATTATTACCTTCATTTAAGAATGAGATCTTGTCGCCATTAACAATATGATCGCAATCAACGTAATGTTTTATTGTAAAGGAAGTGGTTGAAACTTGCAAAAAAAGGTCCAGTAAGCATTGGACAAAAAAAGAAAAAAGAAAAAATGGATGTTTGAATTTCATTGGAATAAAAAGTTTGAAAGATATTACATGAAGACGAAGTTCTGCTTTAATTATAATATACGAATAAGAATTAAATTGAGATTGTTCAGAGTAAATAGTTGCTAATTTAGGTCTATATTTATAAAAAGCTTCGCTTTAAGCGTTCAACGGTTCCATTGTTTCTAAGAGGTAGTTTTGGGTAGAAGGACAATACGGAAGCATATTTGCCATCATATTTTTCATGTGAAATAAATTTAGTTGGAAAGCTACTCTTCTTCGTTAACAAATGTCAGATTTTAAAACTCTGAATAACATACGCTCCTTCTGTCAATGACAATGAAATACGAGGCAATAAAGTAACAAAGCTTCGAATTTGAAGAGAGCTATTTTTATTCTCATCTGCTTTCATGTGGAATTTCTAGTAACAAGTTACCATGGTAAAGTATGACACAGTTTGTCATTGTGCCATTACAAATGTCGTGTCGTCATGCACAACAAATGGCGAAAAGACAGCGCAATTTTTGACCCAAATATATATGCTCATCTCTTAATTCTCCTCATGATGTTTTATCAGTTTTCACTCTAAGCACTTAAGTAGCAGCTTAGACGAAAGTGATTTTAATGGCCGTTTAAAATGATTAAAATGCTATTTGTGTTCACTGTGGCAATTTTGGTGACTTACATTGGTTTTCAATTAGGTCGACTTTTAAACACGGCCGTCTTTTTGGTCTTGACTTTTAGCCATCGGGCAAAACGCTTTCATTGTACGTTGCGCGTAAAGATTTGGTAAAAATATTTAATCGCAATGTAAAAGCTTAAAAAGTTTAAATTGTACTTTACCCAATGGAATGTTCAATGGAACATTACTTACTAACACTTATTGTTGCCTAAATTTTTCAGGCATTATGGTTTTTTTAATTTGGTTATTCATATTGCAAGTTTCTAGTTTACACCTCCTAGAGTAATTTAGGCAACACTAAAGAGAGGTAATTAATTACCACAGCGAACATTCTACAATAGAATTGAACCATTATTATGTGAAAACCACCTTAACCGTATCCAACACGCCCAGCTATGCATTATGATTATCTGAAAGCAATAGCGATATTTAGATGCCGTACACGTTGCGTGGACTTTTACGCGAAATGGGAATTCTTTTGTTCAATTGATCCACGAACAAGAAAAGAAATCCATACTCCACGTATAAGCACACACGTCTCGCATTACATCTAAACATGCCTACTTTGCTTAAGTGCGTTACAAATAACTGATTATTATCATGAACATTTAGATGCCGTACACGTTGCGTGGACTTTTACGCGAAATGGGAATTATTTTGTTCAATCGATCCACGAACAAAAGAAATCTATATTCCACGTACAAGCACACACGTCGCGCATTACATCTAAACATGCCTACTTTACTTAAGTGCGTTACAAATGACTGATTATTATCATGAACATTTACATGCCGTACACGTTGCGTGGACTTTTACGCGAAATGGGAATTCTTTTGTTCAATTGATCCACGAACAAGAAAAGAAATACATATTCCACGTACATGCACACACGTCGCGCATTACATCTAAACATGCCTACTTTGCTTAAGTGCGTTACAAATGACTGATTATTATCATGAACATTTACATGCCGTACACGTTGCGTGGACTTTTACGCGAAATGAGAATTCTATTGTTCAATTGATCCACGAACAAGAACAGAAATACATATTCCACGTACAAGCACACACGTCGCGCGTTACATCTAAACATGCCTACTTTGCTTAAGTGCGTTACACATGACTGATTATTATCATGAACGTTGTCAGCGACTTGGAGACTCCTGGAGTGCGTTTGTAATGATGTGACAGTGACATGAAATATGTAGCCACTTGATCATGGTTTAACACACATTTGACTCTATCGGAATTAAGAGCCTCTATTAATCTCAAATAGAGGATATTTGTCATATTGTGAATCATCTGTAACTCCAGTTTTCTGTCCAAACTTCTTAGGTTGGGTGCAGAGGGTGTTTTGAATCAATCCCATGATTCATAGCAATGTGCCTATACCGTAATGTACTAAACACATGTCAGTACTTAGGGATAAAAAGTGTTCCAAAAGTTTAAGAACCACAAGACATTTCATAATCATGCAAAAAAGTACTAATGCTTTGTGGGCTAAAATGAGCATTAAAGATAGGGTTTTTTTATGTGTTAAGAATAAGATTTTTATGTGATCACATGACCCTATTGAGGTGAAATTTCCCAAAATTGGTGCATTGTGGGATTGACTCAAAACACCCTCTGGGTTGGGTGTGTGGTTTGAGCGGGTGGTGCACAGAGTCGGTGTTACATATTGTTGGTATAATGATAGAGACTCAAACAGAATTACACGGTCTCGAATCCAGTTCCTCTCCCGTACGTAGCGAAAGGTTTTCCATCAGATAACAGAGACTCTTCTTAAGTGGATACCAGAGATGCGACTTCTAAGTGTATAGAATCTTTGGTCTGTAGAATTTCAAGCGGACGTAATATTATGAGGGTTGAAGAGGAGGTAGGCCTGCATGCGTGATTCTAGCAGAACTTTCTGCTAGAATCATGCATACAGGTCATATTGTTTGTGATACATTCTTAAAAATTGGGGAAATTTTAGTTAACTCTGGTTACTATGAATGTGCAGCAATTGCAAATTTGCTTCTTGGGTTGGCTCCAAAAATATTCTTCAATGCTAAAATAATAAGTTCCTTATTTTTTCCGATATCCGCAATTTTCTCCTGGATGTTAAAATTTGTCTCTCATCCCTTACGTCCCCAGAGGAAAATGACTACCAACCTGATGATCACAGTGAAAAAGGGTGGTAGGGTTGTCTTGGTAGACCGAGGAGCAATTTCCCCCTAAACACAAGACAGGGGTCTGCTCCATGATTTTTGAAAAGTGACAAAAATGGCATTTAGGGATTTAAGGGATATGCCAATTGCTCGCATGCAATCATTTAAATATCTGGGGGTTACCCTTGCTTACGATCTTTCTTGGTCTATTTATATTTATTTGATCTCAAAATATATTAGGCATCTTCTTGAATTACTTTAAAAACTAACCTAAGCCTTTGCTCAGTTTTACAAAACCACCAATGTTCGTCCGATCGCCGAAAAGAATTGATGTATACACACCACGAAATCATTCCGTATCAAATTAACACTAATAACAGTGATGGTGGATGAAGCAATTCATGAAAGAAAGAAATATATTTTATACAAAAGGTACTACATTATAATGTCTAAATGAAAGCAATGAGTTGAAATTCACTGTTTTAGTTCCGCTGCCTGTATTAAGGAATTCGATTTCAGTTTCAATACTTGATAACTTCTATCTATCTATCTATGCAAATTATTTTTAGGAACAACGTACTTTAACTGCTATGGATACCAGCATTACTTGAAATATTATTAAAGGGTCATAATGAAAAGGACCCTTACTGAAATCACTTCCACGAGTTTGAAAACATTTTGGATGTTTACATTTTGTAAAAACAGTAAATACAGGAAGAGTTCCGAAGGGGGAGGTGGCAGTTGTGGCAATTTCTGGAACAGAAAAGCAAGGTGTTTACATTCCTGACAGAATTTACGGTGTATCTAGCAAGTTTTGCGACACAATTCAAAAGAATTCAGACCGGGATTCAGGCATTGTACTTTATAGGCTTGTAGTAAGATATTGATCTGGCAAGTGAAAGATGGATTAGCCGGGATTAGCACATATACAATAGCAATGGTCTGTGAGCTGATGACAACATGCTTTTCAAGTTTGGTAAATGCTGGCAGTAATGTCAGCATCCTTGTTCCAGAAATTGCCACAAACTGCCACCTCCCCTGGAACTCTTCCTGTTTTTACAGAATGTAAATATCAAAAAAAATTGTTTTCAAACTCGTGGAAGTGATTTCAGTAAGGGTCCTTTTCATTATGTCAATTTTTTTCATGCCATTATGTTCCTTTAAGTACGTCTTTAATGTGTTATTTAAATGACAAATTTTCACCGATAACGATTCCTAGAAAAGTCAACTTTTGTACTCTGCATGGGGAGATTTTTGCCATTTAGAAAAACGCTTGAGTTGCTGTTTATTTTAAAGGTTTTGGGGGCGTTTCTATCTGGGATTAATGTACTATAGGTATATTCATTCCGGTTTCTATGTAGCTTGTCTGCTTTTAAACCAATATGCAACTTTTAGGAGTTCCTTATTCACCACTTGTATGTTGATGTCCAAGTCCTTGTGAAAATATAAAATTGATGTATCATCTGCATACAATACAAACTGTTTGTCTGTCATTCTGTGTCCAGCGTTCGGTTTTACGTCTTTATCTTTTATCTGAATCATCTGTTCGCCATCTTTCTCTATCTGAATTCTCTGTTTTTTTATTGCTCAATCGTCTCGTGTTATCTTCGCCTTTTTCCCATTTGCCGCGAAAAGATAAATGACCTTTGGTCCTTATTTAAAATTCTCATGTGGGCGTAATCAATGTAGTATTTTACTTTTTAATGTACTTTATATATAGAAGATATAATTCATTGATGACTTGCGCAAAAAGAGAGATGCATTCATGTGATGAGCCCTTTATTCCGAAAGTATTTGCCTCTGAATTATTTATAGGTTCAATATTGCCTACAATAGAACTGCCTATGCTGATTCAGAAAATAAGTTGGAGATATTATACTGTTGTAAATGACGGATGTGAAATGATATATAAGTTTCGAAAAGGGTTCAATTATGATTATTTATGTTTGATCTTTAAAACAGTGCTTCCATATCAATCGATCTTTAAAATTGCGCTTCCATAACCAAGCTTAAATAGCGCTTCCACGACTATTGACCTTTAAAATATCGCTTCCACAACTAAGCTTTGATATGGTAATATTTAGAGCGATAACCACATCTACATCCGATCAATCATTTCATTGTAATTTTACAAAATGTTACATAATATGAACTTTTGAAAAAAAAGTGCCATTTGTGTAAAAATTGCACTAAACCTTAAGAATTGATGATGTTAAAACATAACGTTTGATGATTACGACATAAAACCCTGTTTCTCGTCAGTTTCCACTGAACAAGCTTTTCATAGTTTTTAGCTGTAATACTTACAAATTATATAATAATTTGAAATTAATTGATCGTTGAATATAATTTCAAAATTTCTGTATTTTACGAGCATCCAAATAATTGAAGTTATGTCCGAAATTACAATGCGGTGTATAATTGATTTGAACGAGTCGCACGTGTAATAATGTTTGTTGCAAATTATATATAATTCACTACGTATTATCTGGTCTAATCGTGCTAATCTAAAACACTCAACAGACTGGGATTTGACATTATCGGGTGTCTGGGTTTTCCAGATATTACTCATTAATGAAGAAAAAAGATTCAACGGGATCCAGTTTCAAAATGGACCTAAAATATTACTTTGTTGTAACCTGACAGTTACCAATTGCAAAAAAGTTATTAAAAACAATTTACCCCAGACCTTTTGTGGAATTATATCCATACTAGGTATTGGCTATCAATAAATATGTTTTTTTAATCAAATCGGTCAATCTAATTTTTGTACTCACCATCAACGCCATTTGCTTTTTACCTTCCCTTCAAATAGCCTGCCATTTGGATTTCCTTTCTTTGTTTTCTATCGTTAGTATTCGTTTAGTTATTCTTTAATTCATAATAATAATAATAAGCACTTATAAAACGAAATTCTAATCCAAGGCGCAGGAACAAATAAGAAAACAAGACAATTAGTACAAGTACATGTATATAGGACAATCAAAATGATGGCTGAAATAAACATTTTCAACTATCAAAATTGTTTGACCTTTACAAGAAGCAGAAAGAATGAAATATTAAACAGTAAAAAACTACAAATGTAATGTCAAAATAGAACACAATAATTTTAGTCATTATATGCAGTTTTAAAAAGGAATGTTTTGAGTCCAGACTTGAAATGATGAACAGAATTTGATTGTCGAAGAGCAGCAGGTAAAGAGTTCCAAAGTTTTGGTGTAATAGCAGAAAAAGCACGATCTCCAAGTGAAGACATGGTACGTGGAACTGTGAGTAGTGAGTAAAGATTTGGTAGCTGACCTTAGAAAGCGAGCCGGAGTATAATAAACGGAGATCAGTTATGTAAGAGGGTGCCATATTGTTCATTCCTTTCCAGGTCAGAAGCAATGTTTTGTATTGAATTCTTTCACGGACAGGTAACCAATGTAGAGACTTGAGAATAGGTGTGATGTGATCATATTTCCGAGTCTTTGTTAAAACACGTGCAGCAGAGTTCTGTACAAGCTTAAGTTTTTTGAGTTGTTCAGTTATACCATTTAGCAGGGCATTTCCGTTGTCCAAGCCTGATGTTACAAAAGCATGTATTAGAATTTCTGCAGTTTTCTTGGAGAAGAAATTTAGTTATTGACGTTTTTATGTCTTCTTCCTTCTCTTCTACACTTTTCTGTTCTCTTATTTTTTTTTTTATAATTGCTTTTTCCTTGTTCTCCCATTCCCCTTAGTTATGAAACATCTTTCACATTTTCTTATTCTTGTGTTCTCTGAAATACTCAATTAAGTCAAAGTTGAAAGAAAATAAGAGCCTGAACATGTTTATAAATGATACGACTGCTCACAATCTGTGTTCCCCAGGAACATATCAGTTTAATATACTATATCAATGTGCTTTATATATCAGATATCATTCAGTATTTTAATGACGTGAGCAACAGGGGTGATGCATTAATTGTGATGAGCTTTTTGTTCCAAATATATATGTTTTTAAATTGTTATTGCTTCAATATTGCCTGCAATAGATCGTATCTATGATGATTCAGAAAATAACCTGAAGATATTATATTCAGGTAAATGACGGATGCGAAAGGATATACAGGTTTCAAAGAGGGGTAATGTGCGTGAATGATTATTTATGTTTTATCTTAAAAATAGCGCTTCCACGTTCATTGGTCTTCAAAATAGCGCTCCACAACTAAACCTTGATGCCGTAATTTTTAGAATGAAACGAAATCTACACCGAATCCATCATTTTATTGGCCATTAATTTCGCCTTCTGTAATATGGATGGGCACGTTTTCATTATTTTGTCAGTGTCTTTGCCGTTGCTCCACCTGTGCTGTGCAACATTTTCATTTAAATCTAAAACTTCTTACCCCCACCGTTATTTGAATATAAAAATAATCGTATAATTGCTTCAACTAGCCCACATGCTTGTTAAATAGAGTAATCTCATATACATTAATTAAATAGTACAAAATAATAGTACAAAGGTGAAAATTGAAATGGACTTTAACTTTATTTTAAGTCTGTGTGTGTGTGTATTCAGTTACACTGTAAATCCATGCGATGGCGACATGTTTGGAAGGAGGGACAATGTGAGTCCAGTGGCGATACAACGAATCGGACTCAGACCCAAAGGTCCTGGGTTCGCGTCCATCCTGCTGAGGCCAAGTGTTGGCTCTTGGGCAAGGCACTTTACCTCGATTGCATCTCTTCACCAGGTGTAAAATGGGGAGATGTTAGGGAAATATTGTCCATGGACGCACCGTCCAAAGGTATGAGTAATGCTTGGGCATTGTTTATAAGGCAGCTGACCTATTCTAGTGGCAGCGGAATCATAATGGAAAAGCGCATTGATTTACATTGTAAAGTCGCTATATAATATGTCGGGAATTATTTATTATTTAGAACAAGTGTTTTAGAACGTTTAAATACGTTTAAATGAACACCTTCCTGTTATGTCATTTTAATGCATACGTGTTAGACTCTAAACACATAAAACACATACCACTGTCTCAAAAGTGAGGCAAGAGAGTTACACGCCTTATTGTTCACTTTTGAGACGTGTGAAAATGTTGTTAGATGTTTATTATGTTTAGAATTTAAAACATGTAGGCATTAAAAATGACTCTAGGTGTTTAGATTATAACACCAATGTATTCATTTTAAACATGCCAACACTTTTTTAAAACATGTCGCCATCGCATGATTTACCAGTGTATGTTCTGTGCTGGCTGTCTGCCATTTTTGTTTTAAAGTTTCGTCAAATGCTTTTATATTAAAAGTGTTTTTAACACTTTTAATATGAAAATAGTATTTTATTATTAACATTTTTGCAGGTGGGGGACTCAAGGCCTCTGACGGTTCATAATGAGTCACGACACGCTTATTTTTCCGCTGATTAACCAACATTTAAAACGAGTGAGCTGGAAGACGCTGTTTCCACAAAATTGTGAAACCACAATTTTTTTTTCCGAATTTAAATGCCGGGCGTCAGAATGTGAAGCTCCTGGCCTGCAAGTTTTTTTTTAAGAGGTTGAGGCTTGCTTAGAAGTCAAGTAGCATTTGTATGCTTTAGGTATATTATATTCAACCTGATCAATCTTCAGGTGCTTGTCCTCCCTGCAGCTTAGAACGAGAACCACTTGTTCCCTCCCCAAAATTCCAATATTTTGGGTCGGATTTTTTTTACAAAAATGTATGTCGTTTAATGTATAGAACTACTTGCTACTCGATTCGCGCTGATATAGGAGTTGGGGGAAAAGTTTTGGGTCATATCCATTAGGTGTAATAGGGAAGAAGCATTTTCATCTATCCAGAAGTCGTTCACTACCCTACCAATAGAAAGTGACTTGAAGGAAAAAGGCCAAGACAAAACTTAATTTTTGTCCACTGTACTTTTCTGAATGGAATTTTGTACATTTTATAATGCATTCGATTTATAAATCATTCACATCACCTCACTACTGCAAAAACGGTGTATAGGAATTAAACGCATTTCTGAAGTCGACTGCTAAAGCGCTCTCTTTTGAGTGTTTTGATTGCAAAGTGTGCAATTATAGAATTAAGGATTAGAATAAACGTGAACATGGAAAATATTAAATTCCTACTGAGCACTTCACACACGGTATGTTTAGCTGTTTGGTAGTCCTTGTTACATTGCAAAGTAATTCCCCGAACTCTTTAGACTAAAGAAGTTTTAATTTAGAGTCCCGCCGTAAATTACACGATCGTGTTTGCGTTTTTGTGTTTTCAGGGCAAGGTTTTCCATTCCAAATAATTCTACCATTTGCACAAGTGTAGTGAGCCAGGTCTTCCTAATTGTACTTCTGACCAAGATCCTTGAAAACAGGTTTGCTGAGTATTTTTTAGGTAACATTGATAAAAATACGTAACAGTTTTGATGGTCATTGTGTTGCAGTGCGTACAGACCTTTACAAATTGGGGGGGTGAAGGCCGGTGCCAAAAGGACTTTTTTTGATAGGGCAAATTTGGGTCCTTCTCCATAGACACTGTACAAAAAGGTCAGTTCATTTGGGGGGGGCGGGGGGTATGGGGGGGCAAGGGTTTTGGGTTGGGGGGGGGGCTCCTCGCCCCCCTTGCCCCCCCGCTGGTTACGCCCACTGTAAAGTGTGTTGTGTTAAATGATATGTACTTGCTTCTGATTCTGTATCTCATCTCACTGAGTTTGAGCCAGCCACAGAGGAGGAAGTTATGAAAATACTCATGGATGCACAAACAAAGGTCCTTGAGGTAGACCCATTACAACATGGTGAATCAAAAATGTGCTCATGAAAATGTTCATCTATGACACATATATTAACAAGTTTCTCATTACGTACCTTTCCAATGAATCAAGCTTGCAATATTAGGCCTCTCCTCAAGGCAGTATGGTTAGATAAGGAGGATTCAAGAACTTCGTCCGTTTAGCAAATTTTTGAAGTTTTTGGAAACGATGGATGAGCGCAATCGTGTCCTCTCGCCTTTTGTCTGTCATTTATCTATGCATGATGTACAGGATCCATTCCAATCTGCCAGAGCCAATCATAGCTCGAAACAGAACTACAAGTGTTCCAAAAATGATATCCTACGTCTATGGACAGTGCAAACAAAATATGCACTTGTTACTCGATATCAGTGCTGACATTTGATTACTGTAGGACCATAACTCCTAATACACAGACTTGGAAAACAAACACATCGGCATAGGAGTGCAGCACTGAGTGGTGTTACATTTCATACCTACAAAATAGATCACAGGTTGTGCGTGTTGGAAATTCCTCGTCAGACAAGCTGTCCTTGACTATCTGTTCCTCCAAGGATCGGTGGCTGGACCACCGTGGTTTGTCATCGACTCCTCACCAGTCAGAAATATCATAACAAGTTATGGAGTCAATTATCACATTTATGCCGATGATACACGCACAAAATCTTACATTCATTTGAGCATCACAAGAGGCCGAGCCTGATTTATTAATAAATTGGGAGGCAGCATGAGACATTCGGAAATGGATGAGAAACAACTACTCAAACTGAACGATGACAAGACAGAATTCAAATTGGCTCAAAACAGAAACTCAACAAAATCAAGACTTGCATTTTACGATTGGTAACTCAACCATTGCCCCAGTCAATCAGGTTCGTGACCTTGGTGTCATCATAGATGATTCAATGACTATGAATTCACACATATCCTCTATAACTAAATTAGCTCCTTTCCAAATTAGAAATCTGGGCAAAATCCGTAAATTTCTCGGTAACCAGGCTACGGAACAATTATTGGTCAGCCTTTGAAACTCGCGTCTGACTTGGGAACTCTTTACTTTTGGACTCTCAAAGGAACAGATTCCAAATAGTCTCCAACTGAAACGAATACGGCTGCCCCGTCTTGTTACACGCACCAAGCCTTCCCGGACCATAAACTACTATCTTACATGATTACACTGGCTGCCTGTTCACATTGAATTCAATACAAACTTCTCCTACTCACATACGTGCAATGCATGGTGAAGCACCCTTTTTTATATATCAGATCTGTCATGCATTACAACCCATCCCGCTCTGGTTTGCGATCAGCTGAGGAAAAACCTTTTGGTGGAGCCAAAGTCTATAGGTAGGGGTGATAGATCATTCAGTGTGGCTGACTCCTCGTCTTGGAATTCACTCCCTAATCACATCGTTCTGTTCATCAATTGAGTCATCAAGGCTGTGCTTCAAACACCCATCTTATGAAATTGCCTTATGATATGATCTGTTGTAAGTTTTGTTGAATTTGTTATTTGAATTGTTCTTTTGTACTGAATAATGAACTTTGTATCCTTCTGCTTTGCTTGTTGAGTCCATGCGCCATGAGCGCTTTAGAGCGGATGGTGCGCTTTATAAATGTTCATTATTATTATTTTACATGCTTTAAACTATTGAACAAGTTGGACACTAGAGTGTCGTATTGGAAATATTGTATAGTTGTATAGTTTATGCTAAAGTATGGAAGTAATGATGAGGCCCCATATCCACCTGTGTAGACACGCAAAAACCATGTTCCCCATCATGAATCAATAGCGCACCTGCTTATACAGGGTAGTATCACATTTAGGTCGTACGTTAACTTTACCAGTGGGCCCTCCCCAGCAACACGAAACGTACCGAAAACGTTTCTGAACGTTTCCAATAGGTTCACTTTGGTTCCGTCTTGGAAACGTTTAAAACACGTTTTAAAAAACGTGACAGCACATTCGTATTACAAATGGTTATTCAAATTTCGTTTATGGAACGGATTACTACCTTTAATAGCACCAAAATATGAATCTCATTAAGACGAAAATACGACGTTCGCAGAACTTTTCATTTGGAAACCAAAACTAACTACCAACTTGACGGGACGAAACCGCACGTCAGAAACGTTTCAATTTAATCCGAACGATTGCAATGCATTCTGAAGGGTATGGTGTGGGGGTTTTTTTTAAGAATAAAATAATAAGAAATAATAACAATAAATAATAATAATAACAATAAAAATATAATACAATAATAATAATAATATGATTTGCGTATGTTATATGATTAAAAGTATGCTTATCTCATTCATACTCGATCACCTTATCGTATCTACAGTAACTAAATGGGATTCCACCATCAATTATCATGTTTTATTTCCAGTACATAATCAACACATATTTCATTTGAAAATTAATCATTTATTTTCGAAGTTCATATGAATTCATTCAGTCAACGCCTCAGTAAGGGACAAAGCTATCATATTTTGACCACTGGCACGTGGTATTGACCGTTAGAGCGCCACGTCAATATTTAATGTTGTGCGCCTCTCTCAAAAAGCTCTCACCCGTAAAAAAAATACGGGTTGTCCCTAATCAGATGAATAATCGAGTTTTTTTATAGATTTTCTGGAGGTTATGGTTTCGTGCGGAATGCTAATTTTCGTACTCATGTAGTCCTAACAGTAATATGTCGCCATCAACATCCTTGAAAGAAATCTGCAAGTAGTGACGTTTAAGATTAAGGACAGGTTAAGATGGAAGTCTATTTTGCTTTCCTTGTTCGCACGTTAAATGGCATATTTTTTTGTCTGTTTAGTTTAAGGGGGTTTTTTCGAGAGGTGATTTCGAGTTCTTCTTTGATAGCCTATTTAAAGAGTTTGATAACAGTCCTACCGTCGTCCATTTTTGCCAATTTTAGAAGACTCAAAAATAATCCTGATACATAAACTCTCTATATAAATTAAAGTTTGCCTCATCTGAAGGAGCTTAGTGATGTTCTCTTTGAAAACTTTAAGCCTGGTATTCTGAGGGGAGACTTAACTTTGACCTGGATTTAAACGGGAATGGGGGGTGGGTCTTTGTCTATGTAGGAATGCATTTTTTTATGAGTGTTCCTCGATTCTTTATAAATAAGCAATGAAAGATGCTCTAATCCACTCTATTGATAGGCTGTAATTACGACCGCTATGTCAGATAAATGAAACCGGTGCTAACTCTATCACTGAGGGAACCTCCATCATAACCGAGTCCTTTGACAACGACTCTATATTCCCTATGAAAGCAGCCTCAATTGTCATTGCATCGTATGGTCTTGCGCTGAAGCAACATTTTACAAAACAACACCATCACCGGAAAAGACAAGCGCGCAGCGGCATCTTAGCGTGCCCTATGATGTTCAGAATGATAAAAAAAGGTTTCAAACATGTTCCTTTACAAAAGACCATACTAATCTACCAAAAAAGGGGCCAGGCCATTAGCTGGACAGTGTATTATTATTATTATTATATGCTGCGGATAAAAAATCATGTTGTATTGTTGTATTTTCGTTTCTTTTAGTGTAAGTTTGACAAGGATTTTAAAAGGATGCAACGAGAGATTTAAGCCACCACCATCTATGTAATGAATTCACATAGATTAGATTACTCAATAGTTTCCACCTTGTATTTGGCTGCAGGATTGTCTCAAAAAGTGAAACCAAAAGGTGATTTAAATGCTGTTATATTTTCACATCTCACATATTGTATCAAGAAAATAATTCTCATGCTTAATCCTTTAAGATGGGGATATTTTGAAAAGAAAGCTTCACATTCAGGGCACAAATATTTCATTTTTACGGACATTTGTTATTGAAATCTCGGTTGCACCCTTATGTTTTGAAACAAAAGCGCAATTTGCAAAAGAAAACGAAATTTAAATATAGAAGTGAATGATGTTATTAATCGCTTTCGTTATTTTGAAAAAATCAAGATTGGTCTTGGTTATTTCGTAACGGTTTGTCAAAATTTTAAAGGAGAAAACCTTATATTTTCATATATTTTGGCTATAATACTTACAAGTAGATATAATTTTATGATGGTGAGGTGGCGTATCATGGCTAGAGTTCTCCAGACTTCGACACATTAAATGAAAGCAAATAACTGGCGATTCAAAAGGACGCGACAGGATCCCATTTCCAAAATGACCTTACAAATACTTTTGTAACCTTTACTGAAATTGACGTGAATTTCAGACAAATTATCAAATGTTCATTTTGAAAAAGACCAATCCTCTTACCGCCAGGATTTGTCTGTTGAATTACATCAATTAGCATCAAAATTAATAATCAGTTTGATCCATCTGTGTGATTCTTTTAAACAGTCATAGCCCGTGTTTGATTTTGTATTTGGGTACTTTTATCCTCTATCATTATTATTATTTTCGTCTTTAATCCATTTAGAATAGATAAATGGCGAATTTTAGTTATTGGCGTACATAATGTTTTTTTTCTTTTTCCTTCTACACAGTTTTCCTCCTAATTAATTTTCTGTTTCTATAATGGATTTTTCTTCTCCCCTCACCCGTAATTATGATACATCTTGTATGTTTATTTCCTCTTAAGTTCTATTCATTTATTACTCTATTATGTCTTATTATGGCATTCGTTTAAGTTGAAAGAAAATAAGAACATGCATTTACAGCGGGTTCGAGCCCCGCTGCAGTCAGCGTGTTTGCGTATAATCTCAATTGCCTCGATGAACCAAGCGAGATCTGGGGAGCTGTTATGGGGAATATTACAATCTAGTGCGGATAGGGATGTGCACTTGGCCACCTGCAGGCCTAGATGATGCGAAAAGATTGTAATGATTTCCTGATGGCAGCGTAATAATAATAGACAACAGCGCTTTGAATCGTCAATTTATTATTATTACACGTTTATAAATTATACGACAACTCACATTTTTGTTTCAAGTCTCAGGAGCATTTCAGTTTAATATACTACACACTTCGTTTTACACAATGAAATACAATTGCCATTCGCGACCATATTGGCTGATGTGAAACATATAGGTCCGTATTCCAGAAAGTTGTTTAGCGCGAGTTTAAAGGTGGGTGGCCCGATCATGATGCAAATTTCCATATGATGTTCTATCCTTCACGTGGAAGCATATCACCAAAAACACTGATTACAAATTTTGAGTTAAATCGACCCAGCCATTTGGATAGTAGAAGCAAAAATGTGTACTAAATTGGCCAATAAACAGTGTGTTTTAATAAATGTGGTATACCACACTTGTGAGACGTTTTTGTTCATAACATCAAGAGGAAACATTTCCTGGGCCTAAAATTTCTGGGCCTAAAATTTCTGGGCCTAAAATTCCTGGGCCTAAAATTTCACTGGGGTAATGAGAAAAATATGAGCTTTCTTCTGATACCAAAATCTCCATTTTGATAGAGGGGGACGAGGTTGTCGATCGGGTCACCTACCTTTAACCTATGCGAACGTTTATCTGTGAGATAAACGTATAGTTAAACGCGATTTTAACTGAATTAAACTAAAATGCATCTAAATTTAAACTAGGTACGGGGTTAGTTTTAGAAGTGTTTTTAGTGTTCAGTCATTCACGCCCAGTTGGTGTAGTACCCTATAAACGCTAGAGAAAGCCGTAATACATTTTTTGGCGCTCAACTATTAAAAGACTAAAGGATCTTCAGTGCACTCATGTTTGCGTCTTTAAATTACGACGGTGTTACTAGTGTTTAAAGATTCTGTTTAAAGTGACAGGAGGAGATTTTTTTAGGATACGAATTTCTCTCAAAATGCACAGGATCGATGGTAGACCACCTACCAAGAACGTTCCGAAGGTTTATTGGACAAACAAGTACAAAAGAAAACAGCAAACCTTGCTTTGAACTTGCCTGACTATCGTAATTGTCCCCATAGCATAGAACACCGTGCTTTGACTTTCTGTCGTGCACGACAGAAAGTACTAAATCGTCATCTTATTACATAAGACGGCGTATTCGGCTTAATCACTTCAGGTGTGATCTAATACATTGGAAAGCATTCCAAATATGCAAAAAACCCGGGTTCGAAAAAAATTGGAGGCGCTTCTTTCTGGAAATCTCCTCATGTCTCTTTAAGTAAGCAAATGGTTAAACACATATTTTGCTTAAAAGCAAGTTTAAATTACGGCGATTTTAAGCTAAAATCACCTTTAGTTAAACAAGTTTTTGGAATACGGGCCTCAATGTCAATCTGGCACATAACAGGATATTATCAAACCCCTTAGATTGTACCCTTATTCACAAATGTTTAAACCCCTTAAAAACTAATATATAATAGAATATGCAAGTGTCAAAAACTAGTCCCATACCACCTCAAGTATACGCAGAAGTATACAGAGATACCCAAAAGCAATACAATAATTGCGATGCGCTTTTAAAACAGAAGTATAATACAAAATGATCAAATGATTCATAGAAATTGTATAATTGTATAAGACACATCAAATTATGGAACAGATAAGGTACCAAAGTTCTGCTAGTTTTTACATTATAATACAGATGGATGAATACATTGATATCTGTGAGACGCCTGTAAAAATATATCCTTTATCTGACAATAAATATTGTTTTCATTTGGTAAACTTATTCATCAGATGCGTATTACTGTCACATAGAAATCAGGTTTTGACTTATTTGATGAACCACTTAAAATACACGAGGGGCATTGTGATTTCTATTTCCAGAGACACACATAATGTGTACACTTGATAAGACGAGGGTTAATTGGATAAAACATGTTCTCAAAACTAATCTATCAAACCCCCGGGATCAAACCCTTAAGGTTATACACCACTAACCTGGCTGCCGTAAGGATCAAAAGTGTTTAAAATGTCTGAAATGCACTAGTTATATTAAAAAAGTGATGAAATTTCATGATTGACATGGTAGACTGGTATGTTTTCTCAAACTAAGTGGCATTTGGACAGTGAATTTGAGGCAATTTACTCCGCGGTCATCATTTTCACATCGATTTGCAAATTACTAGCTTTGACGACTAGAGAGAATCTTGGGTTGCCGGTCTGACATCGGGCGAGTTTGGTGATTCGTAACTAAAAACATTTTCTGGTCATCATATGTTCAAAATTTGGTTATTTGGTGATTTTAGCTTGTACTTTGGGGTGATGTTGTTGTATTTCCTCTGTGAGAGTTTTAATGTGAAAGAAACATGCTCAAAATTGCCATTTTCCCCATAGACTACTGTGTATAAGTGAGTTAGTGGTGTGTAACCTTGAGGTTATACACCACTAACTCACTTACACAGTAGTCTATTGAAAAAATGGCGACTCTGACCACGTTTCTTTCACATTTAAAACTCTCACAGAGGAAATACAACACTATCACACCAAACTATAAGCTAAAATCACCAAATGGCCAAAATTTTCAACATATGGTGACCAGAAAATATTTTAAAAACTCACAACACATGAATAGGAAAGCAAGAGATGCTATATAGTCGGTACGGGTAATAGTGGGAAAATCGTTGTGAAATTGATGACCGTGGAGTAAATTACCTCAAATTTGCTGTCCAAATGCAATTTTACTTTGAGAAAACATACCAGTCTACCATGTCAAAATTAAAACACTTTTTAAAGGTCCATTCCCCGATCGCTAATAGCCTCGTCCCCAGAAGTTTAGATTTTACCGGAAGTGACCAACATTTGGTATCACAAGAAAGCTACTATTTTTTTCATTTACCATGTGAAATCTTCGAGCTAAAGGATGTTTGGTTTGGAAGTTATGAGTGAAAATGTGCCCCTTTTTGGTCGACCAATATTAATTTTACACAGTACTCTATGGAGCTTACAAAATTACGGTTGTAGCTCTCACATCAAAATGGATTGAAATATCGGCGTGGAACTTTACAGATGGAGCTTTGGGTGAAGACCAATCTATCAAGATGAAATTTCATATACTTAAATCGGGCCATCCTCCTTTAAATATAACTAGTGCATTTTCAGACGTTTTAAATCATTTTTTATTTGATGCCATGCAAGAAAATAGTCCACCCAAGATTTGTTTATCCTTATTTACGGCAGCCAGGTTAGTGGAATTAAAGGAATGGCTTGATCTTCAGCCCATTAAGATTTACTCTCTCAACCTAAAAAATCATGAGCGTAAAAGCAAACAAAATGAATCGAATTGTTGGTATTTGAGCTGTACCCATTAGGCCTACGGCGACAAATGTGGATGTTGCAAAACTTGCAATGTGTCAAATCTATGAATCTGCTTTACGCAATCTCCCCTGCAGTTAAAAAAATGTGTGTGCAACTGGGAATTTAAATCCAAACAAAGATCGTGAAAAATATATCACAACTTTAATGGTACACTAATTGGTGTTATGATTTTGTTTTCACATGAATAAATGAAGTTTTCAAGTTTATATTATCAGTTGCCAGGATTAAAAAAAATTAATTTGTATTAAAAAACAATAAATCTCTATATCGTATTAATATCGACATTTGTGTTTATTCGGTTTTCCTGAAAATCATCCTTGCAGTTATATATATACAATTATGTGCAGCACGAAATGCAAATGTTTCATTTTTGGATTAAATGAATGAGAGAATTCTAACTGACGCTAACGGGAGATAAAGTTATTGCGTGTTGAGCGTATGCCTCGCACTTGATTTTATCAATTTAATGAAAACACGAGGAAGTAAGAAATTTGCAGGTTTACGGCGTCAACAGGTTTTTTTCTTTTCACGGAGACACTTCCTCATATCTTCAAGCTTTTGACTTCGTAAAATCAATGGCTTAAGTACAACATCGCCTGCTTTGTTATAGAGATAACATATTATCAATAACATCACAAGAAATCGAGTGATCGAAACCATGCATGAATATTTGTTACTTTTAGCAAATGAATATTTAGCCCAATCATACCAGCAGATCAAGCCGCCTGCAGCGATGTTATAGTACATCAAGAAATATCTGGATAATATCTTTTTTACAACTAGTAATTATTTTAGAACTTCATAAATGACAGGACCTTTTACTGTTTTTAATTGTAATGTGAGAGCAATAAATGAACGAATCGCTATCGATATAGATCAGAGGTGACATTATTACACACTGCGTACGTGCTTTGATATTGCATGTTTTAGTATTCCAATAAAATCTGCAATGGTTACATGAAATGGTTCAATTCTAATAAAAAGACAAATGGAATTTGATCATCACGAAGGCATGCTTTTAGCTGTGCATTTTCACCTTTAAATCAATGTATGAATAATATACCCAGTGCCCAGTGTTGGTTCAACTTTGAACAGAGGAAATTGTTGGATAGACTTTAACCAACGTTGATCACGATTTAGCCAAGCTTGGCTTTGGACATTGTATTTTTTAGCCGAACAATATTATAACTGTTTACTAGTGTGGTCCATTTTTGTACGATAATGAACGCAAAGAATTATCCTACAATAAATCGTTTGTAAATACATTTGATTTTTTTTTTGCGGCGGAGCTAACCCTATGATTAGACTAGGGTTTTAAAAAGTTGAGCTAAAGGATACATAAATTGATTTATTAAATTAAATATGTATATAATGCAATGAATTGATGTAGAAGAAAGATGTCTAAGAAATCCCAAATTTAGACGTCGTCATTGGTTTAACACGTAATTTCTAATTTGTTGATATGCTATAGAGCAGTATTTTCTTATTCCAAAACCGACGGAGCTAAATAATCAACTCCACTGTTATTTCTATTGTTTACGTATGAATAATGAACGAGGACGAGGTCGTATGTGGGTCATGGGAACACCATGACCGACCCACATCAAAGCGCCTAAATTAGTCAGTGGTTTGTGTCTGTATTGTTGTAATTTATTTTTATTCGTATTGTTGAGTAGCTAAAGAAGTCTGGCCGCCATCGTCTGAACAGTGGTTATTTTTGGCGCACTACGATGTCAACGTGTACGTGGGAAACTTGATTCACCATATACTGTAAAAATGAGGAGAAAGAGAGCGAATATTAAAAACGACTTAACCGATAATAATATTGCACATTCATTATTATCTTCGTATATGAGGATATTATTGATAAATGGATACACAGTGATCTACTTCAAATGAAAATTGCGTGGTTATTACTTGAAGTATTTTTTGAAGTATTTCAATGGTCCACACTCTCATAATGCATTGCTATACTAAAATTCACATCCCCACAATGCATTGATATACGAATTTTATACCCCCACAGTGCACAACCACAAATACACCCACAATGTAGCTGTTGTCGGTATGTGTGGGGGAGTAATTTCTGGGAATTGGACGCATACAGAAATTTGAATTTTAAACTTATAGATTTGAGCTTAACACATTGTCTGTCTTTTAAACGTGATTCTTTTCACACACATACAATAAAATCGGCTTTACCATTAATGGACTAATTAGTGGTGCGGGTTTCAGGAAGCCCCCCTGCCACTAAGGTACTCTCTAAATGCAAAAGAGTGAATTTAATTCTTATAGTGTGACCACAGGGCCCACTCTGCAAAGAGTGAAATTTCATACCCTTCAAGGAATATGTCTTTAGTCAAATTTACTCTTGATAATTTAAAAAGTAATACAGTTGTATTATTTTGTAAATTATCAATAGAAAATTTGATCCTAAAAAGGTTCTTTGAAAGGTGTGAAATTTAACTCTTTTTTGGAGTGGGCCTTGTAGTCACTCTATAAGAGTGAAATTCGCTCTTTTGCATTTAGAGAGTAAGTCGACCAAAAATATTTGCTTGCAAAACCGTTACTGTACAAAATGTATAGGAAAATGTCGTGTATTTTTGCAACACCCGTAAAATACAGAATTGTGTAAATAACATGCTTGACGCATAACCCCCGCAGGCGCGCGCAAGTGGCTGTAAGCCTGCAGAAAATAAAACGGGGATCCGTCTGCTCAAACAGTCCACGGTAAGGGTTTTAGCCGGCTGACTATTGTTTTCAGTTTGTAGACTTATGGACCCATCTTTTTCACATTCATGCGGGGACAATTGATATTCATATTACAGCAACAATTACAGGATGTTGAATCTTAAAAAGAATTTATATGGGAGTAATAACAGCCAAGTTAAGAAAAAATAAAGATTTGATGACGTCACGGCATTGATTGGTTTATTATTTTGCTTCGGGGGACCATTCAGGTAAAAAATGACGTACGTATCCCTACATTGGAAAAAAACAACCGATTATCGTCATCGTACGTCGGTTTTTGAATCAGTAGGGAAAAGGTAAATTTTGTATGTGTAATATAAACACAAAAAAACATAACAATTAAAAAAAATATTATAGCACTTTGGCAGACGGTCATGTACAGGACCTTGATTTAACATAGTCGGATTATATATATCAGTCGCCCCCATGAGAAAACTGTATCTGGATACCGAACACGGACTGGTACCTACACGTGGACACCAAAACTATCATTCTCGTTACGTTTTAAAGTACACTACGCAAAGCAGCAAGCATTCTGTATCTCTGTTACACAGCGTAATCGATCAAGATGTGAGACTATACATGTGGTTCTGTACAGGTAGGGTAGGACACGATCTGCTCGATTTGGGCATTGGGGATTTCCAAACGGTAATTTGTGAAACTGCTACATGCATTTACTATGGCAAGCTCTCTCGGGTCCAGTGACATTAAAAAATCATCCTTAACATTTGTTCAATAAGTCTTAGTAAGATCATGATAAATTAAGAAAAAAAATATGAAGTTCACATCAATCATGCTTCTGTTAAATTACCTGTGCATAATCAAAACTCCAGAAGAAACTTCCCCTGCAAAAGTAATCTCTATCAACATAATACCCTTGAACATACTCGCCATGGCTACAGAGCTATGCGCCTGTAGCCATGCGCCACGATACACTCTAATACAAAACAGCCCTATTATAATTATTATACACCCCAAAACCACTGCACTCCTGGGTTGTAACTATAATGCAATATACTAACGACATTTAGATTACAGGTTATGCAGGTGCAGATGCATGCAAGACATAATGCCTAACTTTCCACATCTTGCTTCTTGCGTGGAAAGTTAGGCATTATGTCTCTTATGCATCTGTACCCGCATAAACCTGAAATCTAACGGTCGTTCCTCTTTAAATGCAAAAGAGTGAATTTCACTTTTAGAATGACTACGGGGCCCACTCCGGAATGAGTGAAACTTCACACCGTTAGAAGAATATGTTTATGTTAGATTTATTCTTGATAATTTCCAAAATAATAAAATGATATCATTTTGTCAATTATTAAGAGGGTATGAAGCAAGTGCAAGGCTCATTAGCATTTTATTGTTTTTATGTTTTGAAAAAAAATGACATTCCTAATTTACAAGCCAAATAATAAAAATTCCTCTTTTTCTTGCTGATTTGGTGTTACCTTACGACTCTTCACATGGGGTAAAAAAATCGTACAACAATTCCTTTGTGAAAGTTTTTTTTTGGGGTGGGGTGTCCATGGACCCCCTCTTGGTCAGTAAAGGGAGCGAAAACACCTTGGTTACTAAGAAATGTTCTGTGACGCAATTCTAGTTTATGGAATAAAATTAAACGAAACCTGACATCCGCTATCGCAATTTGAATAGGATGCGTTGAAGGAGTGCACATGCAAGCCTCTATAGACATGTTCCTTTGGGATCAAGAGTTAAGTATAATAACATTATTACGGAATAAATTTGAGATAAAGTTTAAAAATGTGTACTTTGATTCAAGTTAATATTCACAAGTACCCCTTTCGGGAACTCGGTATTTTCTTGATTCAGTTGTAACTTATTGATCGTCATCTAAATTAGCCTATATAACAGAACGTGTTTTTTCAATTTGAAAAATACAGTAGAAAATGTCCAATCCATGAAATGCCTTGGGCCATTATCGTTTAATCACGAAAAGAAATAGTTCAGTTGTTCTTAAAATTTAATTTTCAGTTAAGAGCGATTGCAAGCAACATCGACCTAAACTGCTCGGGGTGTTTCATTTACATATATAGGCAGTAACCACGTATAGGAGAAATGTGAATGCAACAAATACGTATCTGCATTTGTGCCACTTTGCAGGAGAAGCATTTTTGTGTTCAATTCTTTTTTCGTCTTCTTTCTTTCATAGGAAATTGATTATTTTGATTTAAGAATAGGGCTAAAGTTGAAATGAAGAGTTGCTAATTGTACTTTCAAAATCAAAAGAAAACTAAATTTCGACCAAATGTCAGTTACGACTTTGTTGCATTCATGGGCAGTTGCTCTGCTTCACATTGCAATTATTCTACATATAAAAAACAAAAACAAAAGCGGAAGAAAAACTATATCATTCCTGAGTGTTAACTAAAACAAGTTACGGACTTGAGAGAGCGGGTTGTAAGCTTATGTGCAAATTGATCGTCATACATGAAGTCATTATTGATAAATGGATTCTCAACGGTCCAGTTCTGAATCACTGATTTCTATGGTCACGTTGTCAAATGCTAACAGGTTATAGGATTAATATTTCAGGTATAGCTAGATAAGAACATGCCTTCTTGAAACTTTAATAGCTTCCTCCTTGCCTGGAAAGTTATTGTCTCGTCGATGTCTTTATTCCTTGTTACTTAAAGGTGACTTTGCAGATACTTTTAAAGGTCCCAGGAAATTCAAATAGAATTGATGTGGTTTGTGTCAAGTCTACAAGGAGGGGCAAGAAGGCATTCAATATTTCGGTTGGTGATGATATCATTGGTGAAACTATTGATTTTTCAGAGAGTAATGGAAAATTCCAGGTGACTGGTGTGAATCTATTCATGCCACTGACTGAAAATCAATAGTTTTACTAATGATGTCACTGATAGTGTATTATTGGAATGGAATGCCCCCATTAAAGATTTGGAGTAGGTTTATCATCTCATTTCCTGGGACCTTTAAATTAAATAAGTGTGATGTGGAAAGAAAACAATAATGTCCTTTTAGTAATGTTATGACGAGAGTCTTTGCAAGGCTAATGTTTTGATTGTATTAATAACACCTTAAAATCTTTAAAAAAAATAAATAAAATCATAGAAATATATGTTGGCCAAGAAAACAGTAAAATAAAATCTCAAAAGTGTGAACTTGTTGTGTAGGCTTATTGGTTTTCTTTTCTCAACATTGCAGGTACAGCGCTCAGTGACCGACTTTGATGTTGGGCGCTAAAATCTCGCTTATTATTAAATTACTATTAAATTTGTCTGGGAAAAACTTTAATGTTTCAAGAATTTAAGGTGTTTAATCTTAAATCTTTTCAGATGGGTTGATTCCACTAATACTATCTACACATTTTGATTTTAAATTTCTACTTCCCACATGCCGATAACAAAAAAGACACACTAATTAAAAACACATTAAGCAAGAACAAGGAAGCAATTATATATTCACGTTTGTGTAATCTTGGTAATGATAAAACACAGGTCGGCGGAATAAAGAAATTAAACCCCAAATTGCCGACAGCGAGGAGTAGCAAATATAAAATTGGTCGTTGTACGGGAAGTCATTTAGGTAAAATGAATTTAATCGACCTAGTTTTGTACGGCTGACTCCTATGGTCAGGGTGAAAACTCTATAAGTATTAATGGACAATATAATTTATTAATGTTTACAACTGTATTCAACAGCTGCTATCTTCCCCTGTATTCCTGAATAGTGATATTATATATATTATAATATTATATAATATTATAATATTATATAATATATATATCTTCTTGATCTAATGATATTCTTTATATTCGAGAAGAACTTTTATGACCCGGACGTAGCATAATTAAACTATTGCGCATACGTTTATTCGAGCTTTCGGCAATTAAATACCATCACCATGACCTAAAGAACAAAATACACAGAATAACGAAGGTTAAAAACTCAAAACAAAGTAAAAATTAAAATTAAAATTCAATAACATGTAGGCATATATGATGGAAATTACGGAAGGAGGACGTGAACCCAGTGAGTACATCAAATAGCTTATTAGAGTTCTTACACGATTTTAAGTTCTATTCTAGGCTTGCATGTGTATAAGACAATTTAATCATGATGTATGTCTCGTTTGAGTGGAGTCCACGTACACTAATGTTACCCACTAATAGTAGGTCGCTGTGTTAATAGTATTGCATTCCATTTGTTGTTATACCATAGTTTCCATTTCTTATATACCATAGTTTTTTATTTTATCAAATTTCACTTTGTTTCATGATCGGCTTATGATGTATTTAGTGGGTTCTTGTCCTCCTCACGTAATTTTCATCATATAGGTCTACGTTTTATTAAAATGTATTTGTTATTTTTTCAGTGTAAGCAGGTGTGTTTGTATGTGTGTGTTTGAAAACGTTCATAAATAACACGAGGTGATTCTTCAGTATGAACATACATTGTGTGTAGTGTTATTTCAATCCGAGAAATTGCTTTTGATCAAATCAAATTCGATTCGCTCCTTCGAGCGAATAAAGTATTAATCCAATTCGCTCCCTCGAGCGAATAAAGTATTAATCCAATTCGCTCCCTCGAGCGAATTAAGCATTAATCCAATTCGAATAAAGTATTAATCCAAATCAAACCAATGCTCTGGATTCAAATTAATGTAATACATCAAGATAGTTGTAAAATAATCGTGATTTAAATCCTGGTAATAATATTGATCCAATTTAATGAATTTTAGTTCCGTCATATGGTAGGTGTTAGATTTGGCAGGTATAACACTTAATAAGAACACAACTGGCAAATGGGAGCTATTGCAGATGGGGCCTTCTTGCACTAAACCCTCGATTTGTTCTTAAAATGGTGCCATCTATTTCAAAATTTGAGATTGTGTGGCAATTATTGATAAAAATATATGAAATTATTGATTTCTTTGACTAACTTTTTCAATGTTTTAAAAACATTAAATAATATCAATAAAAACAATCTTGTGATTTATTCCGATAAAGAGACACGAGGACATTTTTAGAAAGAAGCACCCCCAATGTTCATCGAACCCGATTTTTTTTCACATTTGGAATGCGTACAATGTATTAGAGCACACCTAGAGTGAATAAGCCAAATACGCCGTCGTTATGCAATAAGATAAGATGATGATTTAGTATTTTCTGTCGTGCACGACAGAAAAATCAAAGCATGCTTTTTATGGGAACGATTACGATAGCAGGCGAGTAAAAAATGTTTTTCTTTTTGACTGGTTTGTCTCGGTACGTGTTCTACAACCAATCAAGTGCAAATTGAGAGGAATTCGGATCCTCAACAAAAATCTCCTGTCCCTTTAACACTTGAGTGTATACGGTCTTGTGTGCTCGCGTTTGTGTATAAGGGAGGGGTGCAAATGGACCCCCTCTGAAAACCACTTTTACCAAAACTCTGATCATTGATGGGTACATTAACATAACCACATAACAGGAAAAAAATGAAAATCGGTTCTACCGATTCAAAATGACGGTCCAAAAAACCGTTTATAAAAACCACTTTCCCGAAGGACCTTTTCCTCATAATAGAAGAACATAAATACATTTACATTACTGAAATAAAAAATTAAAAAGTTACTCCAGTACGATTTAAGGGGCAAAACAAATTTTGAATAGCGCCACCAAAATGCTTAATTATGCCAATTAGCATAATATCGCCATGGCCGATTTGTTTTTTTTTCCCACCAAAACATGCGCAACCGATATTTAGACAATTACATAAAATTTTGGGCAAAAGTAATTTACCGTTAAAAAATGGCGTATGAAAAACAAAATGTTGGGTCCACATGGACCCCCCTTATACCCTTAAGTGTTAAAGAATAATATAGAATAATAAGTTATTTAAGAAATGACGGCTGTAACATGAACAAACTGTCCATAATTTACATGACAAATGCACCGTGTCTATTAGCTAAATTTATGGATTCGCCGGGGGGGGGGGGGGCACTCACATATAAAATTGGTACAGGTGTAAGGCTGGCGTTTCCAAACCCAGGGACATTTGGTGACAGAGGACGTGTAAGAAATAGAGGTCTTTGTGTAAGAGACAGCAAAATTGCCCCAAAATAGGTATTTTTTGTGACAAATTTGCTAACTTTTCCCAAAATGGAGGATTTTGGGTGAATTTTTGGCAAAATTTTCTTTAAAAAAATGGAGGTCTTTGGGTGAGAATTTTCACAATTTTCCTATAAAGAAGATAAAGTAGGGGTCTTTTGGTAACAGTGGTATAATGTTAAAAATTTGGGGTCTTTGGGTGACAACGATGCTGAAAATGAGGGTCTTAACAGCCTTGCGTATGTGTCACCTCCAAGATGGGAGTGCCTTTATCCCGGGGGATTCGCCTACATACTAACACGGAGAGAGAGAGAGAGAAAAAAGAGAGAGAGCGAGAGAGAAGGAGAGAGAGAGAGATAGAAGGAGAGAGATAAGGAGAGAGAGAGAGGGGGGTAGGGAGAAAGAGCGGTAAACCCGTTTCACTTATTTGGTGGGCTTGATTTCTTACTTCAAAAACAATTTCATATTTTGTATATATTTACTTTGGAAAAATAATTTTGAGTTCATTTTTAAATCACCTAGTGCAGTCTCGCGGTTTTTTGCACGCTGTGGGAGTCACGAGAGGCATACTAAACTTTAGAAAGTTCATTTTTACCTAACATCTGATACATTATTTTACCAACCAAGGTTATATGCTTTAGAATTTTGTGCGTTTGATTGGACGAGATTTTATTTTGTCATTCTTAAAAAAAAATCATATTATTTTCCTGTTGGATCTATAATGAAGCGTTTATATTGTTTCACAATGCCATTATCACTCCATTAACAACTATATATCACAAGATGGACAATAGCGCTCAGAAATATCTGAATGATGTGAAATGGCAATGACAATAATTATGAGATTGTATATACAAACAAATAATGCAAAAATAATGAAAACATTTCACATTTACACTTTAATTCATTTGATTACAATCCAAGAAAATGTCATGAAATGCCATAATTCAAAAGCGTGTAACCAAGGAAAGAATAAAATAACAATAAAGGCCTATTATTAGAAATATTGCAGAGAGTAATAGATATTAAATGAATGTAATATGTTTAATGTCTAATTTCAGAAATCAATCAGAGTTTCTTGAACCCATTACTCAGAGTAAGCGCAAGCCATTTTACTTTTTCCCTCAATACATTTTGATCAACTCGGTTGCTCTTCCATGAAACCCTTTAAAAGTGAATATGGTTGGGGCTGTTACAGACTCTTCCTCCAGATCAACGCACGACCACCATCAATACTGATAGAGTAGGAGCAGAATATCATAGGGCCTTATTTAAAGGAGAACCTGTATCAAGAATAACTTTCACAATATACGCTATGAAAACAATTATTGATCACATATGGAGTGGTTTCATGGGAAAACGGAATTATAATAACCATAAAACGAATTAAAAGCATTTTGTCTGACCACGCGCTATTTGAAATTCGCGCTACTGTAGATGGGATATGTGTTTGTGTTATGCGATACGGACGGCACAGTAGCGTCATACATCTTCACGCATGATGCTTTCATAATGTATATTTCCTATGGCATGTATGACCTAAACGTGCCGGTCGTATCGCATAACACGTTATACACTAGCGCGATTTTTAAATAGCACATGGTCAGACTAGATTGTTTTAATTCATTGTTAGGGTTATAATCCCTTTTTCTATGAAACCACTCGATATGTGGTCAATAATTATTTTATAGTGTATACTGTTTAATATTATTCGTTGTACGGCTTCTCCTTAAAGGAGTTCGTTCATCTCCCATTGCAGAAAAGGTTTGACACCTTTGGTAGTTAGTATAGACCCCCTAGGTCACTGCTGGTTAGTCCAGGGGCGGATTTTTTTTTTGGGGGGGGCGCCCTCGACCCGCGTCCCCCTAATTTTTGCAGAGCGAGCCGGAAAATTTGGCACCCCCTCTATTGAGAAATCCTGGATCCGCCCTGGGTTAGTCAGTACTCTCAAATTGTGGTATCACTTTTTAATAGGGGCCAGCTTAAGGTTACACAGGGGTAAAAAATAAAAATGTCCAATCATGTTGAAAATGATGATTCCAAAAAAGTATAATTTGTATCATCTATGGTTGGAGTTATAGGGTAAAAACGGCTAAAATTGTAAAAAAAAAGGTAAATTTCCAATTGTACAGCGGTCAAAATCAGAAGTTGCTCCAATTTTGGTAAAAACATGATTGGAGCATTTTAAAAGTTTGACCCCTGTGTGACTTTAAATTGACCCCTTTTGAAAAAGGGACACCACAATTTGAGAGTACTATATATTAACTACCTAGCATAGCGGGTCCATACTAACTACCAAAGGTGTTAAAACCTTTTCTGTATAGTGGGGGATGAACGATGATGTTTGACTTAGGTCCATGCTCCCGCTCTACAACGAATTGGAATAATTCTTGGGAGAATTGAAGTGCTTAATTAATTGGCTCGTCATTCACGGGACCCAAATGCGCAAAAGCGGTATTTTCCAGAATACTTTGATATATATGTGACAATAAAGCTGAGTATTTGCTATTCTTTAAATAGCAATATATAAAGCGCGACGTTATTACCCATTTAACTATAAGTAAACGATGCATTACGTTACAATTATCTCCCCAAACTATATTCCGTCTCTTCTTGGCCATACCCACAAAATGGCGTCACGTGTAATCATTATTCAACGCACACCCCAACATGTCCGTCTTCTTCACGGTACACTTAATGATCGGTTATCCTTCCTGTTTTATTTTACTCGCATGCGTAAAAGGTTAATAATAGGTAATAATCTACTTTTACCTTTATTATTTACTCCTACTGCTCAATAAATTCGTTGACTCTTACGTTAAAGACCATATCCGTGCCATATAATGTCACACAGAACCTTAGAATATGGAACATCAAAAGAGAGTGCCTCGGCCATGGCCAACTTTGCTGTTCCATTAAAGGGATTAGCAGTGATAATGCGAGAGGATCAAAAAAAAGTGGAAATGCATGTTTTTAACTTATACATCAGGGATAAGGGTGTACAATTCCATGTAACTGCTTTAATGGTGAAACAAACCACCAAATGGTCGAAAAAAACGAAGTATTGACGAAATTTGTCCCATTAAACACCGTCTCCGCAAATAGACAGACAGCGACGGCGTCTCAAAATCTGCACTAAACAGATTATTGAAGAAACCGAAATATCATATCAATAATTTTGTGTTTGAGGTCAAACTGGAGTGATTTTCAGGGTGCACAATACACGCTGAAAATCTGTGATATTCACCGGAAAGCTTTTTCATCTCAAGTCGAAATTTTAATACGCACGTATAAAATTACAGAGCCAGATAAAAAGTACTGGCGTGCCTTAATAACGGATTTTCAGACAACCACTTGCAGGTTAGGTTCGCATATCCATGCCACTAAACAAAAATATAAAAAAAAAAAATATGAATTTTGATGATTTTCGATGTTTCGGATTAGCAAATTAAATCGCTGCTAATCCCTGTAAGGGATGTATTGGACCGTAAGAAGATTATCTAGATTAAGCACATCATTGTATTCATATTCAGACACATAATGCATATCAGGGTCCGCGATCATTTGAATCAAGTTTTAACATTACTAGATGTTGTCATGGTAACATCGGCCCATTTGAATGTTTAAAGAATATCATTGTGCGCAGTTTTTGAGTATTTTCTGAATAGTAATTTTACATACTTGTTTTGTATTATCTGTTTGATAATTGCGAATTTAGCGTCGTTTTCAAAAAGTTCAATAAAAAATATTAATTTTCTCTTTATATATTCAGCTAAAAAGTTTCGACATTCAGGCTAAAGTTTATTGTGTGTCAAGGGTAAGCGGGAAAGGGACTAAATACTGCGCGACAAGTGGCTAAACAGACCGTTTTTGTTTAGAAACCACTATGTAAATTATAACAAAAAATTAGGTTGATCTTTCTCAAGGGTGATGACATTCTTAATATATAATATATATCTATATATCTATATAATATCTTAATTTTGATTAAGTTAAAAGATACATTGAATTATAATTGTTTATGAATGAGAAGAAAGGTAGGCGTTTTATCCTTTCAATTTGGATGCCTCTAAGTAAAGATTATTTTCTTCCATGTTTACCAACCCCGATACAAGTAGTTTGAATCAAAGTATGTGGTGTTTTTAGGCCTCGTTCTTCCGTTAAAATAATGTTATCGCCCCCCTTGGTTTCAGATCGCCGTAGAGCGAATACCAGTTCAAAAACAATATTTTATTCTTTAACTCCAAAACACCCTAGTATAGAACCCGTCGTATTGTAGATTTTGGTGAAAGTTAAATTAAAACTAGAGTCACCTTTATTACTACAGGCAGAAATTAGCCTGATGTTCTTCTGAGACACCGATTGCATTCGCGAACGCCGTTCATTTTAATGCGAATCCGTAGGAAGAGCGCAAAAACCGACTACTTGATTCAAACAACTGTAGCTCGGTCTACCTAAGGGCTTTACTTCAAACCCCAACCGCCGTTTGACCTGTGGTTCAGTGCATGTGTTATTGTTTAGAACAATACAAACGGTGACATCGGTTACGCCGCGTTACAAACGTAAATTAAAACCGGGCGTAACCGGCGAGTTTTGAAACCGCCCCTAACCGATGTGAATGATCTTGCAGCAAATTAAAAGGTATGGTTTATCCTTCCAATGAAAGGCCTCTAGGAAAGATTATTTCTACCCATATGTACGCGATTAAATTCTATATTAATTCGTCTAGCACTGGAGTCTCATGAAAATACACTGGAGTCATGGAACCAGGGGTGATGCCAAATGTTTGCTGAATCAGCAATTGCCTCAATATTTGATGATCGTTTAATTAAATTTATCTCTGAGGGAAGTGGGGAAGGTTTGGGATCCCATAAAAACGGTTAACCCCGCCAGAGTCTGGTCCTAAGCCCATGAGACCCTCAGAGAACGTTTGTATGATTGCCGCCCATGACAGGGAGAGGTGACAGTTTCCCCCCCCCTCCCCCTGGGAAATTCTTCCTGAGACGCATTCAAGGGGCACTTCTCGCTCGACTTCATAAACAAAGTTGATTATAATTGGTGGCAGCTCTTCAACATGCTTGTTTATTTTAAACACTTCAATTTACTAACCTAGCCTCGTCTTTTGCTTAAAATAATGTCATAGCCTGGTTTTCCAGTCGTCGGTAGAGTGGTACCAGGTCAAAAAACCAGTACTTTATTCTCTAACTCAAAACCACCCTAGTATAGAAACCTTCGAGTAGTGTTATATTGGGTGAAAGGTTTAAAAAAATAGGGTCTTGTGGTGACATCACAATGATAAAATGGGGGTACAGTCTTGAAAAACCTACGCGCACCTCAAAAGTGGGAGTGCCCAGTGCTAGCCTGCTCTGATAGTTCCACATGGATGCTATTGTCTTCGAAGTACATACATTGGGGGGGGGGATGGCATGGGATCGGCATTATGGTTCCGTTTGGCCAAAAATATCCCATTATTCAAGAACAAGTTAATGCAATTGACCCCTAATGAGAAGAAAGCTATATTTTTTTTTTGGAAATGTACCACGGCAATTTTGAGATGGTCCCTTGTTTTGATATGGGCAACCAATAGGTTTTTCAACTTATGCTACACTATAGATACGATGGAAGGTCAGGTGGTGTCTATAACCCACTGAACATTGTTTCGCAATAGGTTTCCGACAATTAGATCGGAAAAAATGGGTTTAAAATATTAATGTTTTGAAGTCATTTTACGGCGAAAAACAGTCGGTTTTGTCATGACAATTTATAAGAAGTGCCCAAATTGTTACTTGTGACTAGATGATTTTCAACGAGTGACCGGGACTTTATTGAATATACATCCTACAATGGAGAAGATTCATTATTTGTCTTTCAAGTTGGTAAAAACATCAACCTCTGCATGTACCCAATTAAACCATGCATTAAGTCCTAAATTAAAAATGTCACTACCCTAACCCTCACTCCTCTTCACTTTTCCTTCCCTATCACTATTTTTCATTACGCTATGACCTTGATTTTTGGTATTATTTCTTGGCGCAGAAACCAGGGAAACTGTTAGAAATTTTTATTGCAGCAAGTCATTAATGACAAATATAGCTCATTGATGGTTTTGCGGTATTCGTGAAACATTGCCATTGATGGTCTTCTAGAAGAATAGGAGAATCCAGACCTAAATGAGACAAATACTATTCAGATGTAAACAAGAAATGCGCAGATTTAGTGCATATTTGTAATGGTGAGGATAGTCATCGTAATTTAATATTGCTTTGGAAGAGTATGGATCTTTTTGTGGTTTATCAGTTTATCGCCTCGGCACGGTGTCCAAAAGCAGATATGAGGTTTGAGCTTTCTTAAATTCAGGAAGATAATTCTTCTAAACGACTCGTACTTGAAGTGTTGATAAAAGTCCATACCTATTATTCTACTTCTAGACTGTTGACCCAATTTTCAATTCATTGTCTTTACCACGATTGAAAGGCAAAAAATGGTAGGGCTGAGAGTAGAGAAAAGGTCACAAGGCTCTAGATGTTGGTAAAAATCTTAGTCAAAATGTGATAAACCTACACAAAGCCGAGTTTATTTTATCACAACAATGTTTAAGATTTAGTAAACAATGAGTAAGGTTTACTCAACTTGACTAAGATTTTATCACATTAATAAGAGCTGTGACATTGTAACGCAACATGAGTAAAATGTTTACAGTAGGACGGACTTTGTAGTTTTAACCGTTTAAGCAACCTCAAACATCAATCGGGATAAACAAAGGGTCTTCAAATATCCCTATAAGATTCCACAAAAAGGTACCTCACATCAACTGACTAAAAAGTGCATAGCTCTGGGTTGGTCATGAAAAAAGTTCAAAGTGATTATCTTCAGATGTAATATGACGATTGGTTGTGTCGCCCCCGCACACAGTAATTTGGGTTCTTTTATTCTGCGAGATTTTCTATGATAGGGTAATATGTGCGATATATTATGCTGTTGCACATAAGATATGTGTTGGTAATTAATCTTCTACAACGGAAAACTTGGAGATAATCAATTCTGACAATAATATTCGTTCGTGTTTCTAATATCATACAAACCGCTATAGTAATGTACAATATGAACTGAAAGAGATGTATCGGGCTTTAAAACTGTCAATTTGAACCTACAAAGTAACAGGACACTGGCAGTATTGGCGATTAACAATGTTTAGGTAGGAGGAGTAGAATTCGTAATTTTGTGAAGAGACAGACATAGCGGCTAAAGGGATCGAAGGGAGAGAAACAGACAGACAGACAAGTTTAACGCAGGTATAGTACCAGGGTAAAATCCTACGGCACTTCTTTGTTGCCTGCCGAATCATCCTGCGAATCGTTTTGGCACATAGTGATTACAAAAACTCTCAACAGATTGCCTACAATTTGCCCAGTGTGTAACATTCAGCCGACTATTTCAAGATACCAGACACTAACATGTTTACAAACCTTGCTGTTAACTGGTTTACTGGTGTGAATTTTTCTGTGTTAAGACACACGAAATTAGATACACAAGTCATGACGGAATAAGCAATACATAAGGAAATGGAGTAAAACAAGTATGCCTCAGTTAGCCACAAAGACAGAGAACAGAAGACAGACCGTGGGGCAAAAGGTATAAATTATTAAAGCAATAATATTATATTCATATAGTATCACGCCCCTAGATCGATTATGGTAAATGGTTGGTTTGACTTGTTCTTAAAAATAACTAAAACTCCTTGAAAGCTTCATCAAGCTTTTTCACTTATAATCTATCGTTTAAGAGGAAATCAGTTATATTTCTTTTAATGGAACAAGAGTTAATAGGATATAGACTCATTAAATATAAATATGCAGAATGGATTTTAACTAGTTATTTCTATGACTGAGGATATCGAACTTCATTTGGTAGTTGAATCATGGTTGCATTAAGTGCCGCTTGCCATGTGTGTCCGTCAACATTTGGGAACGTGTTGTCATGGTTTAGCTTGCCTCACATATGTTGATTGGAAAAGCAAAGCAGTATTCCATAATACGACCTGCCATGGAATTATGGAAAGTTGTTTTACAGTTATGACAACCATGTGTTTGTATGAGGGAATATCAGGGTAATAATTCAAAGGTCGAAACCGTGCGGGTCGTCCACGAAAGGCCGCGTAGCGAATTCAAATGTCGATAGAGCGAATTCAATGCCTCGTAGCTCGTTAAAGCAGAATTCAAATGCTCGTAGCTCGTATAGTAGAATTCAAATGCTAGTTAGCGCAGAATTCGAATTGCTGTAGCGCAGAATTCAAAGGCTCGTAGCGCTGGATAGCAGAATTCGAATGCTCGTTAGCGCAGAATTCAAACGCTCGTAGCGCAGAATTCAAGATGTTCGCAGCTCGTACAGCAGAATTCAAACGCTCGTCCCTGTACTCAAGTAGCTCGTAGTAGTGTTGAGCGTATTAACGTGTACGAGCGACACTTGCACTGTCTGGTTTTTTTAATTTGATTGTTTTGAATGATTGTTTGGTGATTGTTTGATTGTTTAATGATTTTGATGATGAGTTTGAACGATTGTTTGAATGATGATTGAATGACTGTACGCATATGAATGCGCCAGTAGATCCCGGCCGGGTGACAGTGTTCATAATGGAAGTGGTAAAGATTCTTAGGTGTAGTAAATGAAAATAACCGCGCGCGGCAATATCTTGTTTAAGCTGGTAACTAATGAGCGTCACCAATTTGACCCCCGTAGACTAACTGAAAAACTTGTGATGAGCTCTGTTCACGACCTATATGGCTAACATGGCTAGCGGGCGGCGACGAAAAGTGTGAAAAATTTTGTCGGAAATATGAAGGGCAAACAAAAAGGTTGTCGTCATTGCACAACTTTCACTGACACTTCTTGTTAAGTCAAATTTTGGGAATTTAGGGACCTACTCAAAATTAGGAAAATAAAGAGGTTTTTTTTTTACACAACTTGAAATTTGTTATTTATTCAAAGCAGATCATTAATGAACAAATCAGGAGAAATTTCAGGAAGAATAATGAAACAATCTGAGGAATGTGAAATAATAAATAAATAAATGTGTAAATAAATAGCCTAATAAAATAATGAATATGAACGAATAGTTCCCAACTTGCCTTTATTATGAAAAATAATTACATAAAAGTAAGACAGAAGGGAAGGTGGGAATGGGAGGGAAGAAGGAAGGGACGAGGAAAGGAGTGGGGAGGGAGGGTTGGTGGAGGGAGGGAGGGAGGGTTGGTGGAGGGATGGGAGGGAGGAAGGGTTGGGTAAGGGAGGGAGGGAGGGAGGGAGGAGGGTTGGTTAAGGGGGGACGGGAGGAGGAAGAGAGGGTGGTTTAAAGGATGGACGGAGGGTTGGTTAAGGGAGGGAGGGCGGGGTGGGTTAAGGAAGGGAGGGAGGGTTGGTTAAGGGAGGGAGGGAGGGTTGTTTAAGGGAGGGAGGGAGGGTTGGTTGCTTAAGGGAGGGAGGGAGGGTTTGGTTAAGGGAGGGAGGGAGGGAGGGTTAATGGAGGGATGGGGTGGTTAAGGGAGGGGAGGGAGGGAATAGGGGGAGGGGAAGAGGGATGGGGAAGGGTGTGTGAAGAGAGGAGGATGGATGGGAGGCACAGGCTGTAGCATTTAATTTGTCGATGGCTTACTACCACACAAGATCTTAAAAAATATTAAGATACTCTAGTCCGGGCTAACGACAAGGAATATGGCACTAAATCAGTTGACTCTTCACGCACATAGTTTCGCGCTTTATTCTTTTATCGTCTACGGAGCCCGGACTGTGGCCTCACGCTGTGGACTATGGTTGCTTTCACAACCGGGGCCTATAAAATCTTCAATTATGAACATTAGGATATATTATAAATAGTGCGATGGATCCGTTTTAGAAAATCATTTTAACTTGGGAATGTATAGAGGCCAGTGCCTATTTTACGAAAAACGCTTATCAGAGGGTGCTGCCTGAGACCCAGTTGTTTATGGCAATTTAAGAGCCAGGGGAAGGTCGGATTTATTTGGCATACATGTGTAACAAAAACGTACGGCAATCAAAAATACGGAAAATTAGCAATCTATATAATACACAGTAACAATGGATAGATTTCTATGGTTTGTAGGCTCAGGCGATAAATATTACGGTAATTTTTCTGTGTCATAACGTGCGAAAAACTGTTTGCTGCAAAAAGTCACACCCTGAAAAAACAAATGCTTTATACAGTTACTTCATGAAAACATGCAATCACTATGACAAATCAGGTCTTGGAAAGGAAATTTGATCAAAATGTACGTGGTTCCACATGAGCCAGGTCCGGTCAATACGTCGGGTATACGTGTGTAGAGGGGGGGGGGAGGACATGGCCTAAAGAGATGATTATTAACGGAACAAACAAACTGAGTATTTGACATTTTAGATACACGTTTTTATGCATGTATTCATTCTCTGATTGCATTACGGAGACCCGTGTATATTACTGGGGGGAAAGTAAGGCGCGTACATGGGGCTACCAGTTCCAAAGTGGAGGAGTATAAACAAAGATATACAATACCAAAGGAACAGCAACAGGGCGAATCAAAACTGCATCCAATTCCGGCTCTTACGCATATCGAACTGTTCACACAGACTGGAACTGAAAGGCTAGGCCTCGGTCACGAAGAATTAAATCTTTAAATGATCAGTTATTGTTTTAAATTACATGTTTTGCAAGCGAGGTTAATACCCAACTAACCTTGACGGATGCTGAACATAAAAAACTTTTTCTAAATTATCGTGATATACTAAGATCTGTGACCGAAGGGTAAAGGCTGGACTCAGAGATTTTCCTGAGGAGGGGCGCCTCAATTTCCAAAAAACTCGTGCTTTTTTGCATGTACTAATGCGTGTCAATATACTAATCACTGTGTGAAATTGGAAGGATTAAATAGAATTACTCTAATATAAAATCACAAGTGTG